>VDFB02336885.1:0-14702 GCA_007258455.2 Sequoia sempervirens | reverse complement strand
AGGACTAGGGTTCATTTAGGGTTATGAATTAGTGCTCAATTAGGGCTATAAGATAAATCTTTGGATTAGGGTTAGGGATCAATTAGGGTTAATGTTTAAATAACATTAGGATTTAATAAAAATTAGTGTTGGTGCAATTAAGGTTAGGGTTAGGGTTAGAGTTTAATTAGGGTTTTTGATAAGGAAAAGTAGGTTTTGAAGGGACCCTGAAACCCTTTACAAAGATGAAAAGTTGCAAAAAAGACTAAACCTAAAGAGCCCATAGCCCAAAAAAACCAAAAATGTTGACAATAGAAATTAACAATGAGACCCATCAACAAACCTAAAGCAAAACATCAACAACAAGGATGAACAAGCAAAAGAAACAACACAGCTACAACATCTTTTCCAGAATATTAATCGAGGCCAAATTTTCCTCAATGACCCCCTCATGCATCTCCATAGCATCCTTGAGCTCCTCAAATGAAATAGCAGCCCATTTCGTGGTCTTGCTCCTCGTTCTCAAACACGAGCCAACATCCACATCCTTTTCCAAAACTGGAGCAAGATCCTCATTCTTCTCCACTAGTTTTGAGAAATTCACATCCTCCATAGCCTTCTCAATATCACCCAGCTCTAGGGGTTTACCAGTTCATTTCAAGGCTCTCTCATTTAAAACAGTGAGGCCCTTAGCAGTCGATTTCAAGGAATTATTGCTAATGTTCACTATAGTCTTCAAATCATCAAACAACTTGTTAATTCTTTCCTCAAGGTTAACTAATCTCTCAAAAGTATTATTGACTTCCAATTCCAAAGAAGAAATCCTTTCCTCATGAGTAATACCAAGGTGATCAACATCCACAACAAGTTTATCAAGCATAACATTCATGGTTTTGACCTTACCTTTAATCAGCCATTCCTTTTGGTTACTATGCACCAACACCACACATACATCTTTCCAATTCTTCACCTGGAAATTAAGCTCCTTAACTTCTGAGAAAATCCATTTAACTAGAGAAAGAAAGTTATGAGTTCCATCCTCAGCCATCCTACAGAACATGCCCATGTTAACCTCATCCCAATTAATAGGAGGTGCAACTTTAGAATCAAAATTATGAACAGGGTCCTCCTGAGGCTCCTCATTCTCCTCCTTTTCTTCCTCAATAGGGGAATCCTCAAATTCAATCACCTCAACTTTAACCTAGTGCTTATCCGACATATTCGCCAAGTCTGCCAAGACTTCCAGCTGCTTCACCTTCACAACACTCCCTTTAACCTGCATAGTTCCAATAGGAGATTCTAGAGGAACCTGGTTAGGGTCAACCCCCTTTGAACACTCAAAACCATCAATCCCCTAAACATTAATCTCCATAGGCTACACAGACCTAGGGAGGTCTTTACCAATTCCATGACTATCCTCTACAATAGGGGAGCTCTCCACAACACCCACCTTACTAGGGCCCAGAGAAGAATTTTCACCAGAAGCACCCACCTTACCAGGGCCCGAAGAAGGTTTTTCACTAGAAACAGGGGACTCCTCAACATTAGACATCTCCACCTTCCTCTTGACAGAAGACTTTTCTTTCCTAGGGCACTTTTTCTTTGCCTTCACGCTCTTCTTCTTAGATGGCACCACAACTTCCTTCAACTCAAAATCCATTTCATATCCCTTGGACTAGGATTGAAAAGCTTCAGAACCTTCCTCAGACTCACCATCCTCAACTGACATCTCCTCAAAATTTGAATCCTCAGCATCAAAATTCCCTTCCCATTCTGCCACTGAATCACTAGTTTCATAGCTAGAATTGTTAACACCTTTTTTGCGGGCTGGAGTCTTAGGAGAACCAAGGATCAACTTCAACTTTATGTGAACAAACATGAAATTCATAAGGCCTTCATGGAGAATAGCCTTCTTGGGGTTCTTTCGATGATCCTCAATACTATTCTCCATTGAAAACAAAAGATAAAAAGGAAACGACACCAACACCTTGTTGCGGAAATGATTCAGAAGCATGAAATGGTAGCTATAAACAACATAAAACCTACCCTCTAAGGTGAAGTAATGCATAATTTCCAAAGCTAGATCCCTCCAAAGCGGCTTGAGAGACTTATAGCATACCCACCACTCCCAACTTCCCTGAGCTTCTTCTCATCATATTTAAGGAAATTAGCAAAGGATTCTTAGCCGCACCTCTGTCTCTATAGATTTTCCTTCTCTTTGAAGGAATCCCAGTCACCTTTGCCACAAAATCCTTATCAATATTAAACTACATCCCTTTATAACGCAAAATCCTACTGCTCCACCCTTTAACGAAAACCTTTGTTGCTTCAGGGTCCGGACCTTGTAGCTTTAGAAAATATGGGCTAACCCCATCCTTTTCAAGATCCTCCTACACAGTTTCATTACCCTATAACTCCTCACAAGAGCTTGGCTCCAATTTGCAATGAGCTCCTCCCATGGAAACATGCAACAAACAAGAAACAACCAGCACCTTAATTTTTTGCAAAGACAAAATTAGGTAGACTAACCAAAAAATAATGCAAATAAGACCCACAAAGCATGCGGGCCTACCATACCAAGTATTGCCAACCCTACACAACCAGACCATAATATCACAAAAATATAAAAAGGCAATTATGAGAAGAGCAGAGCCAAGACTCAATGTGAAAAAACCAACTTAAAACAATAACAAAGAGTCTTTCCCTCATCTCAACCACCTTAATAACATGACACCTGGTCATTATTGGAAATGATCTTAAGGTTAAGTGGCAAGGTTTCAAAATCATCCCAATTATTTTGAGTCACCACTCCCAAATTAGCTAACCTATCAGCCAACAAGTTAGCTTCCCTAAACACATGCAAAATTCTAATCTAATCAAAATAATTAATGATGGAAAGAAAATAATTAATGAGATGGAAAATAGACCAAGAAGGCGTACAATTCAACATAAGACACTTTATAATATTAAGAGAATCCCCCTCAAGCCAAAGTTTGGAGACCCCAATTTTTTTTTTCCAAAACAAGGCCATGATAGGCTGCTATTGAGAGTTTAATTAGGGTTAGCATTAAGGTTATGGTTACAGATATATAATTAAGGTTAGGTTAGGGGAAGGGTTATGGTTCATATAGGGCTAGGGTTAGAGTTAGGGTTCAATTTTGTTTAGAGTTTAATTAGATTTAGGGTTAGAGTTTAATTATCTAGTTAGTGTTCACTTAAGGTTAGGGTTACAATTTGATTAAAACATTAAATTTGGCTTAGGGTTAGGATTTAATTAGGGTTAGAGTTAAGGTTAAGGTTTAATTAAAGTTAGGATTGGGATTAGTGTTCAATTAAGGTAAGGATTAGTGTTAAGGTTATGGTTAGGATTCAATTAGGGTTCAAGATTAAAATTAGGGTTGGGGTTCAAATAGTGTTAATAGGTGAGGGTTAGGGTTGGCATTAAATTTTAGTTAGGGTAAGGGTTAGTGTTAGTGTTAAGGTTAAGGTTAAATTAGAGTTATAATTCAATTAGTGTTTAGGTTTAGGGTTATGGTACAATTAGGGTTAAGTTTCAACTACGGTTAGGGTAAAATTACACTTAGAATTTAATTAGAGTTAGGTTTCAATTAGTATTCAATAAGGGGTAGGGATTAGTTATCATTAAATTAGGGGTAAGATTCAATTAGAGTTAAGGTTAGGATTACAGTTAGGGTTTAATTAGGGTTTGGTTTAGTTAATGTTAGGGTTAGGACTAGGGTTCATTTAGGGTTATGAGTTAGTGCTCAATTAGGGTTATAAGATTAATCTTTAGATTAGAGTTAGGGATCAATTAGGGTAAGGATTTAATTAGGATTCAAAGTTATGATTACAGTTCAATTGGGGCTAGGGCTCAATTAGGGTTTAATTGGGACTAGGGTTAATCTTCAATTAAGGTTAATGTTTAAATAACATTAGGGTTTAATACAAATTAGTGTTGGTGCAATTAAGGTTAGGGCTAGGGTTAGAGTTTAATTAGGGTTAGCATTAAGATTAAGGTTCAAACCATTATCATAATCCTAATCCTAATTATATCTCTAACCATAATTACAACCATAATCCTAACCCTAACCTTAATATTAATCCTAAACCTAACCCTACCCTAATTATAATCCTAACCCTAAACCTAACCTTAATTATATATCTAACTACAACCCTAAACTATCAATCATCATAACCTTTACCCTAAACCTATCTCTAATTGTAATTGTAATTTCTATAACCCTAATCTTAAATGTATATCTAATTGTGATCATAACCCTAACCCTAACACTAGCCGTAATCTTAAACCTAATTGTAATCTTAACCCTAATTTTATATCTAACCATAATCCTTACCTTTAAGCTGTAACTCTAACCCTAACCATAGCTCTAACTGTAATCATAATCTCATTTTTTTCTAATCATAACCCAAACCCTAATACTAACCCTAATTGTAACTCTACCCCTAACCTTAACTGTAATCATAAGCCTAACCACAATGGTAACCCTAATTAAATCTTTAAATGTAATTGTAATTCTAACCCTAAACCTAATCTTAATTCTAAACCTAACCCTAACCTTAACCCTAGCTATAATGTTAACCCTAAACCTTACCTTAATTTTGTATCTAATTGCAACCCTAACCTTATCCCTAATCATAACCTTAACCCTAAACCTAACACTAGCTATACAACAATAACCCTAAGGTTCCCTAACCCTAATTGTATCTCTAACCATATTCCTAAACGTAAGCATAATCTTAAACCTAAACCTAAACCTAAACCTAATCCTAACCATAATAATAACTCCAACCCTAATACTAATTCTATCTCTAAACCTAACCCTAACCCTATTCCCAAAAATAAAACTAATCCCAACCTTAACACTTTTTTTTCTCTATCCTTCACCCTAACCTTAACCATCAATTATAACACTAAACCTAACTCTAACACTAATTCTAAAAAAAAGTTTACCCTAATCCTAATCTCTAAGCCTAATCCTAATCCCAATACTAATGTTAACCCCAACCTTAATCATATTTCTTTCTCTAACCCTAACCCTAACCTTAACCATACCCTTGATCCTAAATTTATGTGTAATCCTAACCCTAACCCTAATTGTGATGATAACACCAACCCATTTATTTTATTTCTAACTCTAATCAAATTCCTAACCCTAACCCTAATCTTGCTACTAACACTAACCCAACCATAATGTAAATTTTAACTCTAACCCTGACCCTATTCCTATCTCTAACCATAATCCTAACCCTATTTAAAATGATAACACTAATCCTAATCGTAACCCTAACCCTTATGCTTGCCATAACCCTAAGCATAACCTTAATAATTTTGCAAATGCTACTAGCATATATATATTATTTTAAAAATATATATAAAATACGCCAAGAGATATCCTTCTTAAGGTGTTTATTTAATAATTTTTCTCACATAAAAGTGCAATAGACGCCTCAAGAAGGATATCTCTCGGCGTATTTTTTTTATATTATTAAAATATATATATATATATATATATGCTAGTTTTACTATAGAGCCATTTTGTTTGCTATATGCCTTATTAGTTATAAAATTAAAATCTTTATATTATAAAAAATAATTGTCAAATTAAAAAATTATTCTTTTAACTATTCTTTCATGATCACAATTTATGAAATGCTTCTCAATAATTTGTTCAAAAGGCAGAAACATACTATTATATGAAGAAATGACAACAATTGTAATGATATTAATATAACTTCATTAATTAAATAACATATTTATATGGTGGATAAAATATTTTTTGTTGCACCCCAATTGTGTATTTACTATTACTACTAGCACTTGCACCCCAATGAGGTGCAATACTTACGCCGATAGGATGAGCCTACATTATTTATGGCTGTGAAAAGCAATGGACGACGTGAAGAAAGCAGTGATCTATCTCACCTATCCCTCTCTACCTCTCCTTCCCTCCCTCCCTCTCGCCTTCTCTCTCCCTCTTGCTCTCTCCTTCCCTCTCTATTTCTCTCTATATCACATATCCCTCTCTACCTATCCTTCCCTCCATCCCACCTATTTCTCTCTCACTTAAAGATATTCTTGATCCTTTGATCGTCTTTGATCGGATTGATCTCGATCCGACTGAGTGCCTGCCGGATTTGATCTGATGCCTGCCTGATTTGCCGATCCGATCTGATTTTGATCCTGACGCTCTGTCCCTTTAATCTCTCTCTCTATCCTTCCCTCTCTACTTCTCCCTCCCTCTCTCCTCTATCCTTCCCCCTCTACTTTATCCTCCCTCCATCCATTCCAAAAAACACCTCCCTATACAATCCCATAACTTCAAGACTTCATCACCAAACATATGCTCACGTAAGCTCCAAAGGCTCCCACGTCTCAAACCTACGTGACAACAAGAGTGGCCAACATGCCACTTAACAGATCTTGTAGATTCCTCTGACACTCCATCATAATTATTTCTTTGACATATATAAATTATCCTAGTTAAATACATTTTATTTATTATATAAATTTTATTTTTTATTAAAAATTTATTATCTATTTTATTTTATTTTATAAAGAATCATTTTATCTTTTATTTATTATATAAATCATTATTATTATTATTTATTTTATTTATTTTTATAGTTATTTTGTAGTTAAATAGTTATTTTATCATTATATAAAATTATTTTATTTTATTTCTATTTATTATATATAAAATTATTTTATTTTATTTTATTTATTATATAAATTATTTTTTATTAAAAAATTTATTATATTATTTTATATTTATTTTATTTAAAGAATTCATTTTTTATTTTATTTATTATATAAATTATTTTTATTTTATTTTACTTTCTATTGTATAAATTATTATTTATTTTATTTGTTTTATTTATTATATAACACTATTTTCAATATATATATTTTTAAATACCGTAATTAATTAATTAATAAGTTAGAATTATATTTTATATATATTAATCTTAAAATAAAATAATTAAATAATTCTAATTATATTTTTAAAAATTAAATTTTACTTAAATTAATTAAATATATTGTAATTAATTGTATCTCTAATCCTACTTTAATTAAAAACTACATAATTATAATTATAATTGTAAATTTAATCTTAAGCCTAATTTTTAATTATCTTATTTTATGAGTAAATAAAAAATATTTAAATTTATAATTTAAAAATTGAAATGGTAAAAAAACATTATAATTTTAAAAAGTTTTAAAATAAAATACTCATTCGAGAGGACATTACCAAATTCGAATCCAGATGAAATTGATTGGGGAAATGTGCACAGTAATCGGCGTCAAATCTTTAGCAAGGTACTCTCCACGGGTACGCATCAAATATCCATCGCAGGTCTCTTTATTGCTTGATACCAAGGGCACGGACTGCCATCCCATCATCCCAATGGTTATCAACTGGCACGAGATGTATGTTATGAGTTCAAAGTTTTGGCACGCATGTAATTGCTGTGCACCACCTAGCCCGCGCCAAACCGTCATTAAAATTTCTATGTGGGTTCTCTTATAATACAGCTCATCGGGCTAATCACTACTATGTAGGGTAAATGTGAATGTAATTTGGATTCAAAATGAGAGGCATGTTCTCTCATTTGGATACATTCTATTATGCACTTCTAATTTGCATTATTCTGTAATTACATTTTTTTGTATTTTGAGAGAGCCTTGAGTGTTTTGTGAGGAGCTATATTGTTTGAGTTATACTTGATAGAGCATATTATCAAGTTGTGAGAGAGGTCTCATTGAGGTGTTGCTTGTGAGGTCAAAGTGAAGCTAGTAAGCTGTTACAGTTGGAAAGTTGTGCATCAAATCGGTCAGTTGGATAAACGTATTACAGACACATAGGATAAATCTTTCTTTATTTGTCTTTTTTTATGAAAGATTGATTACTTGAGTGCTTTATTTGATCTATTGAGATTACTTGCATTAGGGAATTATATCATTTTCTTTGAAAGGAAAATAGAAGTTGTTTATGTTGTTTTGTGAAGTGTTATAATTACTCCATAATAGGAGGGATTGTTTGTCATAGGTATTATTATACTTGAAATGATTAAGCAAGGGTAGCTTAAGGGTTACCCATAGCTAAAGTTATTTTATTATACTAGATAGCTAGTGGGTTACTCTTGGGATTGCTTGTCTATTGAAGGGAGGGAGCTTGTGCATATACTTTGTAAGTGGAAATGCCCTAGAGTTTATAAGAAAGGTGATAGGCTATTTATGGGGTTAAAGATTACCCATTGGAGGAGATACCTATGCATGGATTATAGTGGCCTTAAGTCAAATCGAGTTTAAGTAGTGTAAGTGAATAAAATGGCCATCACTTGAAGTACTGAGTGAGAACACTTTGGCCAAAGTAGTGTGATTACCTTTGGCTCCATTGTCAGTTCACCATGTCCATGTAGTGCATGCTAGTTCCAGATTGTAGGGTTACAAGTTCTAGTCATGTAGGGCACAACACTACGCTCAGTATGGTTGTTGTACGAGGTTCCTCCACCAATCTCTTCGTTGAAGGGTAGGGCCAAATCTATCATATGATAGATGTACAGAGGATCGCATATGAGTCTATGGTTGTCGAAAAAGCACTTGAGTGATGCTTCTCCTCCTCAGTAGGCGACAAAAGACCAAGATTTGAAAGGTGGATCTTGGACCATCTATATCTATTGCTTTGAAGCTCGGTTGAGCTATGTATGTACTTGTACACATTCTTAATATTGCAATTTGTGAAATTGTTTTATTGAAATGGAATCCATGTTGATTATTGTTATAACATATATGTTCATTTGTTCTCAATAAAGAAAATAAATTTTTTATTGCAAAGGATTGCTACATAGTTTATTTACTCGCAAAGTGAAAACTTAGGAAAAATTACTTTAGTGAGGGATTGCCATGTTACATTTTTTGAAGTAATATTCAAATAGAACTAAGAAACTCTCATTATATTACACAGAGAAAAAGTTTTTGGAAGAATTTATATTGAAATAGAATTAAGAAACTCTAATACTATACTTTTTCCATTAAAAAAATTTTAACCCTTCATATTTTTTTACTGTAAATTATATTTATCTTACATTTTATTTAAATATGAATGATTACTTATAAGTACAATCATTGTGAGTTATGTAAATGTCACAATATTAGAAAAAAGCTAAGAGAATAATGTAAAATGAGGTAAACTTATAGTGTCATTACAAAGATACCTATGCATTTTGATACTATACTTATTAAGGTTTTACTCTAGGAGTGGGGATGGCCTTCAAGGGATGGAGTTTGTGGGTGGTGAGGACAATTGTATCAACACTATCTTCCTCTTCAAAGGCCAACTCCCATTTGAATTCTTGAACAAAACGAGCAATTGTCGTGTTAGCAATTAAATTGGCCTGCACTGCACCCGCACAAACCCTTTTACCTGATCCAAATGCCATTGTCCTAAATAGATCCAATAGCTCACCATTCTTACACTCTTCAAACCTCTCTGGATTCCATTCCTCCGAGTTCTCCCATTCCTTCTCATCATAATGACAACCATATATGTTGATTGCAATCTGTTTTTTAAAAGAACATCTTGTTAACATCACAACTTAAATTCATAGTTATCATAATTGCAAGAAAATAAAATACTAGGGGTTTAAAAAAAATCAAATACTTTTTGAAAATATGAGGGAAAAATAAAACATATATAAACAATTTCAAGCAAACCTCAAACATCATGTCTAGAACTTTTGTTTAAATCTTTTGATTAAGTGTCAATAAGGTTAGAGAGCAAGTAGGTTGAAGTTTGAACTACTCTCAAATTAATAAAAATGATTTTTTATAATCAAGCCAATAAAAAGAATAGATAGGTTTCTTTTTTTTGAATTTGTAATATTTTGCGGTGTCAAAATCAAACTAAAAATTATGGCAAGTTTTACATTTTGTACCTCACTTCCTGCAGGTATAAAAAATCCTCCCAACTCTACATCCTCATGCACATATCGCAAAGGAATAATTGGGACTGGAGGATGCTTCCTTAATGTCTCTTGAAACACAGCACTGAGATATGGTAATTTAGGCAAGTAGTCCTCTGTAACGATTTCATTTCCACACACACTTTGAATTTCTCTATACAATCGATCCTGCATGCAAATTTGAAGATCAACAAACAAAACCTCTAGATTTTGTGAAAAACAAGTTATTTACTTCTATATGATTTCACCTGAGCTTGATGGTTCTTTGAGAGTTCAAACATGGCCCATTCTATAGTTACAAGGGTTGTATCAGACGCCTCAATCAATGGCTCCCATATTGACATCTCCAACTCTTTATCGGTTAGGTGTGCACCCTCCTTGAGTAGTATGTCCAGATAACAATTTGGATCCTAGCAAACAATAGTATCAAAGCTATTTTAGTGGTTTTGGGAAAAAAATAAAATTAATATTAATATTTACAATCATAAAAGATAATGGAATTAAAGATAAGTTTTAGTACAATAAGTCAAGAGAGAGTGTCTATAATGCCTCTAAACAAAATTAAAACATATATGTACTATTAAAAAATCGTAGTAGTTAAAGCCAAATTCAAAATCTAAAATCAAGTTAGTTGTGAAAAAAAATTATAATACACATTGAATATCTCCTTGATTTTGAGACCATATGATTCCTATCATTGCTATTTGAAAGCCTACTTCTTTGACTAGGTCTAATATGTATAAGATTAAAATATGCATTAGAAAAGCATAGCAAATTTGACCACTAACCTTTGAAGAAGTAGGCAGCTTCTTGTAGTCTTCAATTAAAGCTCTTACCACAATATTTCTTTTTTTGTCTACTTGTTTCATGTTCTCTTGCACGGTATTGTGTGGAACCCATCTCAAGTAAGGAAAGAAATCCCTCCAGTCCACTTCAATAGCTCCTTTCATTGGATCTATCACAATCTTCTCATATATTTCCCATTTAGACATGTTAGTTCCCAGTTCCTCCACATATACCGAATCAACATCGTGACCTAAGATCTTCCCACAATTAGAAATAAATGTTAATTAAAAAAAACCAAAATTCAAAAAAACCATAAAAAAGCTTTTACAAATAATAATATCTAAATAATGTTGACGATGAAAATATTTGTTTGCTCCCTCTTGAATATGAAAATCCAAAAATTCCCTTCTCCCAAATAGTAAGAAAATTACCATTCTCATCCAATTCCATAAATGTGCCACTGAAAAATCCTAAAGTACCTACAAGGCTACTAATAGAACTTCATCGCAAAAGACACTTCAGAACTGCATGCATGCCTATTAAAACCTCATTACAAACAGGGGAAAGCATCTTATAACTGCAAGGCACTAATTCTAATTAAGAATTTTAGTATATAGTATTTTGGATTTTAAAAATTAATAATTATTTGAGTAATAGCTGCATCCTGCATGGTAGATAGACACAGGTTATTTTCTTAGAATTACTCACCTGTTTCAGAGCCAAGGGAAACAATTCGTTGACGATAATCTGCCTTATATTGACCCCGACAGTGATCTGAAGAGCTTGCAGCTCAGAATATATTTTACTTACCATATTCTGCATCATACAATCTCTAAGAGAACGCTGGCGATTCTGTTTCTGCAAATAACAGACAGATCAAAATGAAGCAAATCCTACAAATGATGGCACAACATTTACCTCCCTCCAAACCCCCCAAAGCAATTTATCTGACAAGAAATTTAAGTAATTACCTGAACTGTAGAGCCCAACAGGTTATTGAGCACCATTTTCTTTACCATGCGGTGAAAGTCCCCATAATCGCTCATGGCAATCATACACTTTTCCCTGGTAAGAATTTCCAGGGCCTTTGAGAGTTTTCTGGTTGAAATGGACGAGTATTTGGTGACCATGGCCTGGCATTTCAAATTTCATCAGCTGATTTAAAAGGAGGGGATTCAAATAATTTTTTTTTGCTGTGATCAGGTTAAGCTCTGGCAGTTGAAGCGGAGGGGGTGGATTAGGGCTAACAGAGGAAGGGAAATGGAAAGAAACAGGGGAATAAAATTTCACATCATACTAGTAGGAATCATATTAAGATGTTTTGTCACATCAAAAAAGAAAGAAAAGCAAAATATTCTTTGTATGGAAACAGTAGAATACAGAAATAATTACAAAAAAGAAGCAAAATATTCTGCGTGACACACAAAATGAAAAATAACGATTCAGAAGGAATCTCCTTTGTATAGGAATTATAGAATGAAAACAGCTATATGACAGCTGACAGGAAATGTGTGTTGCTTCTACCATACTGTAGTCAGTGCTTTATATTTAGCAACTTTGTTTGAAAATGTATTCTAACTTAGATCCTTTTACAGGTAAGCAGTGCTCTGTATTTAACAACTTTGTATGAAAACCCCTTTTGATTTGTGATCATTTGACAGGTGAAATGGGATTGCAGTCACCATTAATTATGCCGAATAAGAGACAACATTAACAAAAAGATGGCGATTCTTGTTTACCTCTTTTGCAAGCTGTGATGAGTTGAGAACAACTAAAGGATTGGCTCCAGTGCGAATAGAATAAATAGGACCATATTTTCTGGCCCATTGTGTAAATGTGTGATGAGGCTTCTTCTCCCTCAGCTGAAGCAGGTTTCCCAGCACAGGTAACCCCGGCACAGCTGTATTTGCCCCCATATAACAGAGTTAATCACAAAATTATGTGAAATTATATTAATGGCTGGATTGACACAAATAACCCAAATATAGGACTGGGAAGTAAATCCTATGAACTCAAACTGAAAGTAATACAGAAAAATGAACTTAAATGGAAACCAAAAAGAAAAAAGATCACGAATAGCAGAGTATAGATGTACAGAGCAAACATACCAGGTGGACCTTTTGGTCTCAGTTTCCTTGATGACCTTAGCCTGAACCCTATCAGGCTAATACCGATGAGAATACCAGCAATCAGAAGCTTCAACATTAAGTCAGAATTTTCCATTTCAGATACTTCCTTCTTAACTGGGGACCGAATTAATAGTAGTAATACCGTTGCTTCCTTCTCAGCAAGCCGTCGAATTTATAGGAGGAATGCCCTTGTAAAGTTCTGATAAGACAACGACAAATTCACAGACGACAAATTGTAGGAAACGAATCTTAAATAGTCCTTACGCAGTACAGATTCTACGGTAAAAAATAATTTAAAAGATAGGGTTTATACTCTAGATCTTATGATCTCTTACCTATAAGAAGATAAGATTTTAGACAATCAAGTTAGGTACTTCACTTCTTTTTATTTATACTTTAAATAAAAAAATAAATTAAAAGATAGGGCCTATACTCTAGATCTTATGATCTCTTACCTATAAGAAGATAAGATTTTAGACAATCAAGTTAGGTACTTCACCTCTTTTTAATTATACTTTAAATAAAAAAATAATTTTTATATTATAAATTTAATTAAATAAAATATAAATCAAAATAAATATTTGATATAACATATTAACGATATTATCTTATTTATATTTAATTTTAAAAATATTATCTATTATTTCATTTACAACAATGATAATTTTTTACTATTTTATTTATGAAAATACATAATTATTTTTGTTAAAATTATTTATTAAATATATAATACATACAAATTGAATAATATATAAATCAATATAATATATTTAATAAAACACATAAATCTTTAATTATGTAAATAACATATCGAACTTGTTGTTTATTATAGATTTATATTCTATCATAATTATATATTTAATTTATTATCTATTATTTTATTTACTAAATTATATTTTATTTATTAAAATATATAAGTATTATACATTGTAATTAAATGATAATAACCATGTACACAAATACAATGACTTTATAGAGTTCTTAAATTTTGTTATTTTGATCGTATATATATTTTATGTATTTTTGTTAACATGTAAGGTCATTACGACCTTGTTTGTCATTGTAGCTAACTTTTTTCATAATTATGTTAGGGAATTAAATAAATACATTCAATTAGCAAGCAATTAATTTGGATGAATTGATGTGAGTGGTAATTGAAATTATTAAAATTCAATGTGAGATTGAACTAAATTAAATGTGATATTTAATTCAAAATTTAATAATAGAGAAGTGCTTTAATAGATGATATAAGTTGATGCATAGATATTTTGAATTTTTAAAATTGTTTATTGTATAATGATTGTTTTTAATTAGATTATTTAATGAAAATTTGGAATAAATCTTCATTAATGCATATGTACAATCTGATTTGAAACTTATAGATCTAATCTAGTAGAATGTGGGTTGTGGAGGTTTACTTACCTTGATAATTTTCATCTAAATGTGTGTAAAGATAAGTGGTGTTTATAAACATTTTTGGAGATTTTGCGCAATTGGAAGGGTAAAGTTATCCTTCATTAAACCCCTAGTGGACAAACTTTATGACTATAGGTAAAAGACTCAAAGACACCAAATAAGCACACAATGGCTTTAGGATAACTAGACAACTCTAGAAATGATTATTTTTTTAACTCTTAGAATTAGATATTCTTCTCATAGTTCAACATGCTTTCAAATGAATGAATAAATGTTGTTAAATACAACCACCAAACTCACAGATTAATAATATATATTAAATTAACTTACAACAACTACTTAATAAAATAATTATAAAATCATAAATTTTTATTTTTATTTTCAAAGAAAGTAACTTAAATAAATTTG
>VDFB02336884.1:713515-783309 GCA_007258455.2 Sequoia sempervirens | reverse complement strand
AAAAATTGAAAAAATTGTTGTGATTCTATTATTTTTCTTTTTTTGTTTTTCTACTACTGGGTCACTTATTTTTGGCTTTTGGTTTTTTGTTCGTTGTTGTTTATGCTTTAGTGTTTCTTTCTGTTCTAGTAGCATTTTGCTCTAATGTGAGGTAAAGGGTTTCAAATCCCTTCAAAACCTATTTTTCCTATACAATCAAAACATGTAAATTAAGTGACTAAGATTTTCTTAAAAGTTATTTTATTTAATATTTTATTATAATTTAGATCTATTTAAGAACTACTTTATTTTTATTTATCTAAAAGTTACTTTAATTTCCCCTACAATTATTCAAGAATAATTTTTTTACATTTTTTATTCATTAATTATTATTTTTACTCAAGAATACTAAATAGAATAACCTATTAACAAGTAAAATATCTATAAAATAATTAAGTAAATAAAGTAACATATTTTTTTAATAATTACATTTATATGAAAAAAAATGATGGCATGCACGCGAGAGTCTTTGCGGAGGAGCAATTTGAACAAAGTGATGGGCGGAAGCAGTCGAAAGACGTATGGAGGGAGTTCTTGCTCTGCAGAGGATGATTTTTTTGATGATGAAGATGACCTAGACAGTTGGAAGGAGGATGGTGCAAGGCGAGGTGAGAGACACTAGTGAGAAGGGAGGGTGTTTGTGGGTGTTGAAGCCTCAAAGGCATTCATGGAGGATGACGACCTTGGAGGTTTGTTGGAGCCTCTTCAAAGGGATGATTGTAGCTCCTGCTCATTTTTGTGTGGGGTGGAGTGAATGCTTTCTAGAGGAAGGAGGAGCGGGGCTCTTGATCTGGTTTCTTCTGGCCAAAATATTCATGAGGACCCGTTTGGGGTGTTTTTTCTAGTTTTGAGGTCTTATTGCGGGCTTGTTGTGAAGTTTGAAGAGGCTAGGGTCTGGTTCTTTATGCCCTTTGTTACTTTCATCCCTGATGCCTCAGTTGTGGCTCCTTCTTGGTTGTGTGTGGCTTTAGAGTGGGTGCCAGAGGCCTGTTGTGTTAATAGAGTGGGGTTAGTGGTGGTTGGCTTCTCTTGGGCTAGTCTTCTTTTCCTTGAGGGGGTGCTAGTCTTTCAGGGTACTTTTTGTGCCCAGGTTTGTGTTGTGGCTAAAGGTGCAAGCGTTTTTTATGCTGATGTGCACTCTGTGTCTCTTCCCTTTGCCTAGTGGGGAGTGGCTAATCTTGGTGTGTTGGTAGGAGGCTTTGTTCTTCTCAGGTTTTTTTGGTGCTAGGTTGGGGAGGGGTAGTTCTTCTCTTGGCTTGGAGATGCTCATGTCTTTTGGGCTCTCTTTCAGAGTTTTTGGGTACCCATTGTGGGTTCTATCTACTGAGGAAAATGCTTTTGATGATGGAGTTTCGGTGCTGCATTCTAGGAGATGGTGGAGTGGAATGTTGTTCCCTCTTGCTCCCTAGGTTACTTTTGTTGGTCTGGTTGTGGTCTGTCTCTTGGAGCCCCTGCTTGCTCAGCCAAAGGATGGTGTGTTTCCCCAAATTTCTGGAGCTTTGATTTTCTTCCATTTTCGGTGCACTATGTCTTCTATTGAGGAGAAGACAACTCTTGATGGTTAGGAGTCATTTCCTATTGAGTTGAAGGTGGGTGTGGTGGACATGGATGAAAGTCCTCTTCTCTGGTTCCCTCTGGATGTGTTCCTATGGAGGTGGAAGTTTCTCCTATTGAGGTGGAGCTGAGGTTTTTGGAGAGGTGTGATTTTGGTGGTTTGAGTTTTCACAACATCCTCTCCTATAGAGGGGAGCTCAGTCCTCTTGAGGCAGACTTGAAGTTAGTCTATGATGCACTTGGGTGCATCAAGGGGTGGTTCTCCTCTTGTGTGCTGGTGTTTTTGATTAGGAGGTTGGGTTTAACGGTGGTTTTTACCATTAAACTTTTCTTATGTGGGGTTTTGGTTTGTTGTTTCTGAGCAAAAGATTCGCTATTGTTTTGCGGCTTTGTTGCCTAAGTGTTTCAGGGGGTTTTTGCAGTCAAAACTTGGGTGGGGTTTCTAGTCCAGGATAAAACCAGGTTGTTTCTGGGCTTCGGGCCCATGCTTGTGTGTCATGTGTAGCCTGTGTTAAGAGGCTATTGTTAGGTTGCTAGTGGTACGTGAGTTATCCTTTGTTGTAGTTTGTTGTTGTTGGGATGATTTATGCTTATTGTTGATCTCTTGTGTATTAGCTATCTTCTTTTGTATAGGGTTCTGGGCCCCTTCAAAACCCGTTTTCTACCCCTAACCAAAACATATTTTTTTAATAATTCTCAAGTAAATAAAAATAATTCTCTAGTTCAAAATAAAGTAAATACAATAAAACAATATTTCAATAGTCTTGAAGAAAAATAAAATAAATAATTTTTCATATAAATATATTTAAGATATTACTTTGTTTCTCACTATGAAAACTAGTTTTATTTATTTAAGAATTATTTTTATTTCTTTTAAAATTATATTAATAATAATCAATTAAACAAAATTGATTATATAATATATTTATAAACACAAATACTAACAATTTTATTTTATAATATATTGATTGATTTATTTTTTTTAGATTGCAGGAATTGGTCAGATATCTACCCCCCTATAAAATGCAGTGCACTTGGTAAACTTTGTTCACATGACTGGTGGCACTGGCACAACACACCCTCCAGTACCACAGGTTTTGGGGGAGACTAGACCTCGTGACCTCTTTCCTGCAACAGGATGCTTTAGCCAATCGAGCTAGCCCCCCCACCCCAATATATTGATTAATTTTTAAATAACTAAAAAAAATTAATTTTATAAATATTATTATTAAATTTAACTAGTTAACTAATTAATACTAAAAATAACTACCTGCTTAAATCCAAAAACATTATAATAAACTGTGAGACATTGTTTTATTTATCATTGTGAGGGAAATATTCAACTACCATTTTAAGTTTTCCATGTCCTATGGAGCCACCTTAATGAAAATTTCTCACATAGCCTTTGTTCTTGCTAATTATATTTCCTTACCTCTCAGTTGGGTAGTCTTTTATGCTTTGGCAGATGTTCATATTCTCTTCAATCGTTTCAATATAAAATTCTAGAAAAGGTTGTAGAATTTGGCTTTATAGTTTATTTTTTCCCATTGAATTTCCAACACACACTCTTACAAAACCATTTTGTATATATTGTTGTTTATTGATGTTTATTAAATGATATTTCTTTGATGTAGTAGAATTTTAGCTTTCAAAGATATCCATTTTGTGCACATCTCTGTTGTCCATAAAATTGTATTTCCCTAGGGAATACTGTGAAATAGCTCGTTCTTCTTGCTTGTGCATATTGGAATTTGGAATGACTTACCCAAAACATTATTGGGAATTGTTGAATTGGAAGTTGAATTGGGCAAGGGAAAGAATTTATTGGGAGATTGACTATTAAAAGCCACAATGGCAGAGGCAATGGTGTTTCCACTATTCCATGGGAAAACAAAAAACATCCCATGTTTTGATGTTTGCATAGAAAAGCTTTTTGGTGGTGCCCACAACATCCTAAAACAAAATCGCCACAAGAAAAGGAAAAAACATAGAAGGTTAATTAATTAATACTGAAAATAACTACATGCTTAAATCCAAAAACATTATAATAAACTGTGAGACATTGTTTTGTTTATCATCGTGAGGGAAATATTCAACTACCATTTTAAGTTTTCCATGTCCTATGGAGCCACCTTAATGAAAAATACTCACATAGCCTTTGTTCCTGCTAATTCTCTTTCCTTACCTCTTAGTTGGGCAGTCTTTTTTGCTTTGGCAGATGTTCATATTCTCTTCAATCGTTTAAAAATAAATTTCTTGCAAAGGTTGTAGAATTTGGCTTTATAGTTTATTTTTTCCCATTGAATTTCCAACACACACTCTTGCAAAACCATTTTGTATATATTGTTTTTTATTGATGTTTATTAAACAATATTTCTTTGATGTAGTAGGATTTTAGCTTTCAAAGATATCCATTTTGTACACATCTTTTTTGTCCATAAAATTGTATTTCCCTGGGGCATATTGTGAAACAACTTGTTGTCCTTGCTTGTGCATATTAGAATCTGGAATGACTTGGCCAAAAAATTATTGGGAATTGTTGAATTGGAAGTCGAATTGGGAAAGGGGAAGACTTTATCAAGAGATTGACTATTAAAAGCTACAATGGAAGAGGCAATGGTGTTTCCATTGTTCCACGGGAAAACAAAAACATCCCATGATTTGATGTTCGCATAGAAATGCTTTTTGGTGGTGCCCACAATGACTGTTAAAAGCTACAATGGAAGAAGCAATGGTGTTTCCATTGTTCCACGGGAAAACAAAAACATCCCATGATTTGATGTTTGCATAGAAAAGATTTTTGGTGGTGCCCACAACACCCTACAACAAAATCGCACAGGAAAAGGAAAAAACATAGAAGATTAAAACAAGAATACCTCAACTTGAAAGGCCTAAGATTTAAATCATTAATCTAATGTAAAAACATCAACATGCAATACATAAAAATGGTGCAAGAATAAGAGTAATGAGAGTTATAATACCTCTTATTTCCAATCTTTCCTATATTTGATGAATTTCATAATAAGGATTTGTATTAGAACTCACATACCAATTCAAATGCACTACTTATGGGTTGTGGTACCATATAAGAAATATGAATAATGAATTTTTTACAACATGGTAGAAATGTGAAATTAAAGATATAGATGATAAATTACAATAAAAAAGATTTATTTACTTGTCCTTGAAGATTAAGTTTGTCCAAAGAGAAAACTGAATGAAATGGTTACAATGTAATAGCAACCTATGTTCACATATGCTACTAAAGCTTGTCATCCTAACCCTAAGTTTCTACCCCTGAAACACAAAATAAGAGATAACTAACTTTATTTTCTTTGCTTCCAATAGATTAAATAGTCACAAATTGAATTTGACTTATCTGATAAAATAATTTGCAAGGAGTATAAGATAATTGTTAGTGCCACAAGATTTCTAAACTTGAAGAGGCTTTAATAACCTCTTTACTGTGTGAAAATATTTTTTGGTGATAAAGATAACACCAATGCATATAATTCCTATGCCTATGGAAGTAAAGGGCACAAACACTATTGAGAACTTTGTTGCTTTTGGGCACCATGCCCCAAGTTCATTGGAAACTTACACTGCAACAAAGTTACAAACTCATGTTGTCATAGTATTTTGTTTAATACTATCTATATCATATCAATCTTTACAAAGGATTGAAGTAGGAAAATAGGATTATGATGCATGTTTTAGAAAATATACATAGTAATAATGTAAACAAATTTTTGTTAGAAAATAGTAGAAGTGTAGGACTAAAGTAGGCTAATGAGACTCCAAAGCCTATGTTTCAATAGGCAACATAATGGTGTAAGAAGAATGCTCTAGATTATAGATCAAAAATTTAAGTATAAATAGTCAATAGGATGAACCATCGTATACAAAAGCCCAAAACTAATGGAGAACCTGATGTCTTTGAATCCATTGGTATCATAATTTTCGATCTCGGGTATGATTGTGCTGCATAAACAATAGACCAAAATGTTTTAATTAGAATTTGAGATACAAATATCATAACATTTAACCTTTTTGCATTTGCATGAGGATTGGATTTCTTACCAAATTGACATTGAGTCCACTACAATAGTTGGGTTCTACCAGATTGACATTGAGTCATTGAGGATTGGATTTCTTACTAGATTGACATTGAGTCATTGAGGATTGGATTTCCTCTTTAGACTTCCTCCTCATATCCTTTGATAGGAGAGTAGGAATTATATCATCCATCTTCGGAGCTGCACTACTACCATTGATAGCAACAATTATATTTTCCCAAGATTTGGGTAAAGAAGAAAGTAACAAAATGCATTTATCCTCATCTTCTAGCTTTACTTCTACATATGCTAACTAATTGAAAATAAAATTAAATGAATTTAAATGATTTGCAACAAAATCACCATCTTTCATCTTCAAAGAATACAACTGTCTTTTCAAATACAACTTGTTAGTAAGGCTTTTAGTTTGATAAATATCACCTATCCTCTTCCACAATTTGAATGCAGTAGTTTTATCTGAAACATTCAAGAGAATAGAATCAACAAGACATAATCTTATGGTCCCTCTTTCTTTCTTATCAAGCTTAGCCCAATCCTCATCTGACATCATTGTAGGTGTCTTTGTTGCATTACTTGCAACTATCCACCTATCTCTTTCTTCAAGAGGATCTTCCATTTTCAATTTCCACATCTCATACCTAGATCCATTAAACCTTTCAATATCTAAAAAAGAATTAGAAGTCATTGCAACAAACTTAATTTCCAAATCAGCAATTGACACAATATTAAAAGCTCCCACTACAACCAAAAAAACCTTCAAACTTTTAAGAGAAATGTGTCCCAAACTCTACCCAACCATATGCTCTGATGCCAAATGTTGAAAAAGAAGGTAAATTATGTAGCTAAATAGCTTAAAATATGTAAATCCTATGTAACTGTTGATTCAATTTTAGTATTCTTTGTCACAATACTTGTGAATGATTAATCTTGAATTAGATCAAATTTATGTTGTAGAAAGAAGATTGAAGATTGATAGAAGAAATATAAGAAAAAATAGAAAGAACACTGCATGTACGTGGAGAAAGCCTTTAGGGAAAAAACTCCACAAAGAATTTGATCTTGCTTGTATTATTCAACCTTTGAATATGTTACAATAATACTGATTCAATTTTGCTTGATATGCTTCTTTGTTCTTCAACCTTTCTTCTTCACAACCTGCAATATTTTCTCACACAATTGTTGCAATAATAGACTATATTATTGCTTACAAACTCATAAGAGTTAACAAATATATAATCACAAAGCCTCTTGAGAGAATACATGCCTAGGATTTGCCAAGTTGAGTTCACACATGCATAACATAGCCAAGAGAGTCTCCTCAAAGTTGCTTTTAACATAAGTGTTAACCTCGTAGTTATCTAAATATCTCAAACATGCTCATCCTCCAGGTGTCCAAAATAGGTCCACTTAATTGTGCATTAGAAATATCTTCTCATGCAATAGTTGTAACTCAAGATCAACTTGGGCCCAAAGTGGTCAAGTTAATATTTATTAACTAAAACATATCATCACCAATTCATGCAAAATAACATGCATGATTGATTCTCCATCTATTAACTAAATGTAGCCACCTGTTATCTGTCCATGCAAACCAAGTTAACTAAGATTGACTAACATGCAAGTAAAGACAACTAAAACTAAATTGAACTGAACTGAACCGAACTTCAACCCCTATTTTCTAGGATCTCAACATGCATATAAATCAAAATCCCTATTTTGTAGGTACCTTAGATGCATTTATGAAGTGTACTCAATTCACCAACTAGTTAATTGAACTAAGGTGTGTGCCCCACCTCCCATGTGTGCACCCATGTGCTCCTATTTTGTAGGATCTATCCCAAGGTATCCCCAATTACTTCTAACATTTAGTAATAACTACAATTGTCAAATTAAATATTTATTTTATTCCAAATTAATCCCTCCTTAAGCCTAGTGTTGTGAAACACATTCCAAGGAGTTAGGAGATAGAATAAAATATGGTTAGAATGCAATTAAATGGAATCCTATTCCCAACAAAGAAGGCTACCTCAAAGCAGGTAAAGGATATGGTAGATGTCATTATTGAAGATTCCCCTTCTCGTCAACACTCTCCCCATGGGGAGGATGCTTCAAGTTCCCTGGCAATGAGGAGGCCTCGGTTGAGGAAACTATAAGCGAGGAGGCTGGTGTCAATCTTAACCTTGGGAAGCCAGAGTCATTGAAGATCAATCCTCTTTTTGAGGACTTCTCTTATTTGAATGATGATAATACCTCCATGTTTGAATTGCTAGATATGGCATGGTTGGGTGCTACATGCACTTTTAAGCTTGCTAAATGGGTATTGTAGGAGTTTAACAAGGTTAATATCAAGACTAGAAGCTTGAAGAAAAATATGGAAAACCAGTCAAAGGAATCCTCTTCTAATCTTATTGAACAGTTGATTGATTTGGAGTGTTCCTTTGCTGATTTTAGGACCCAGTATGAGAGCCACCTTGTTGATATGGAAGGGAGGATAAAGGAAACAAATGAGGACATCAGGAAATTACTGCAAGTTAGTCATTGTTTAATTAAGAATAGTGTGGGTTCCTTGATGGTGTTGTTTGATAAGATTCTAGTCAGCTAAGGGAAGGTAAGATGTATTTTGTGGAGATGCTCAAGAATGACCAAACCTCTAAGGGTAAGGGGAAGAAGACTTTGAAAGATGAGGCTAGAGGACTGTGCACTCGTGCAAGGGGGAATCTTAGGAATTCCTTTGAAGATTGAAAGAAAGAACTCTTGGACATGGTCAAACTGCATTACAACTAGGAGATTGAAGTGGTCAACACCTTGAAAAACTTGAAATAATTATTGTGTTTTTGCTATTTTTGTTTTTTTGTTTTTCTGTTGTTGGGTCGCTATTTTTTGGCTTTTGGTTTTCTTTTAACTATTTCTTATGCTTTAGTGTTTTTATTTGTTCTAGCAACATTTTGCTCTAATGTGATGTAAAGGGTTTCAAATCCCTTCAAAACCTGCTTTTCCTATATAATCAAAACATGTAAATTAAGTGACTAAAATTTACTTAAAAGTTATTTTATTTAATATTTAATTATAGTTTAGATCTATTTAAGAACTACTTTATTTTTATTTATCTAAAATTTACTTTAAATTCCCCTACAATTATTCAAGAATATTTTTTTATTTACTTTTTTTTATTCAATAATTATTTTTATTTACTCAAGAATAATAAATAGAACAACCTTTTAACAAGAAAAATATCTATAAAATAATTAAGTAAATAAAGTAACATATTTTTTTAATAATTCTCAAGTAAATAAAAATAATTCTTTAGTTCAAAATAACGTAAATACAATAAAACAATATTTTAGTAGTCTTGAAGAAAAATAAAATCAATAATTTTCATATAAATATATTTAAGATATTATTTTGTTTCTCACTATAAGAACCAATTTTACTTATTTAAGAATTATTCTTATTTATTTTAAAATTATATTAATAATAATCAATTAAACAAAATTGATTATAATAATATATTTATAAACACAAATACTAACAGTTTTATTTTATTAATATATTGATTGATTTTTTTTTAAATTACAGAGGAATTGGTCATGTATCCATCCCCCTATAAATACAGTGCATCTGGTAAACTTTTTTCATGTGATCGGTGGTGTAGGTGCAACACACCCTCCAGTACCATGGGTTTGGGGTGAGACTAGACCTTATGACCTCTTGCCTCCGAGAGGATGTTGTAGCCAATAGCTAGGCCCCCTGCCCAATTCTATTGATTGATTTTAAAATAACTAAAAAACAATTAATTTTATAAATATTATTATTAAATTTAACTAGTTAATTAATCAATACTAAAAATAACTACATGCTTAAATCCAAAAACATTATAATAAACTGTGAGACATTGTTTTGTTTATCATTGTGAGGGAAATGTTCAACTACCATTTTAAGTTTTACATGTCCTATGAAGCCACCTTAATGAAAATTACTCACACAACCCTTGTTCCTACTAATTCTCTTTCCTTACCTCTCAAATGGGTAGTCTTTTATGCTTTGAAAAATGTTCATATTCTCTTCAATCGTTTCAACATAAATTTCTTGCAAAGGTTGTAGAATTTGGATTTATAGTTTATTTTTTCCCATTGAATTTCCAACACACACTCTTACAAAACCATTTTATATATATTATTGTTTATTGATGTTTATTAAACAATGTTTCTTTAATGTAGTAGAATTTTAGCTTTCAAAGATATCCATTTTGTGCACATCTTTGTTGTCCATAAAATTTTATTTCCCTAGGGCATATTGTGAAATAGCTCATTGTCCTAGCCTGTGCATATTGGAATCTAGAATGACTTGGCCAAAAAATTATTGGAAATTGTCGAATTGGAAGCTGAATTGGGCAAGGGAAAGACTTTACCAAGAGATTGACTATTAAAAGACACAATGGTAGAGGCAATGTTGTTTCCATTGTTCCATGGGAAAACAAAAACATCCCATGTTTTGATGTTTGCTTAGAAAAGCTTTTTGGTGGTGCCCACAACACCCTACAACAAAATTGCCATAGGAAAAGGTAAAAACATAGAAGATTAAAACAAGAATACCTTAGCTTGAGAGGCCTATGATTTAAATAATTAATCTAATGTAAAAACATCAACATGTAGGACATAAAAATGGTGCAAGAATTTGAGTAATGAGAGTTATAATACCTCTTCTTTCCAATCTTTCCTATATTTAATGAATGTCATAATACGGGTTTGCATTAGAACTCACATACCAATTCAAATGCTCTACTTATGGGTTGTGGTACCATATAAGAAATATGAATAATGAATTTTTACAGTCATGGTAGAAATGTGAAATTAAAGATATAGATGATAAATTACAATAAAAAACTGATTTATTTACTTGTCACTGAAGATTAAGTTTATGTCCAAAGAGAAAACCCAATGAAATGCTTACAGTGTAATAGCATCCTATGTTCACATATGCTACTAAAGCTTGTCATCTTGACCCTATGTTGCCACCCTTGAAACATAGAATAAGAGATAACTAACTTTATTTTCTTTGCTTCCAATAGATTAAATACTTCACAAACTGAATTTGACTTATTTGCAAGGAGTACAAGAGAATTTTTAGTGCCACAAGATTTCCAAACTCGAAGAGGCTTTAATAACCTCTTTACTATGTGTAAAAAGTAGCATAAAATCATTTTTGGTGATAAAGATAGCACCAATGCATAGAATTCCTATGCCTATGGAAGTAAAGGACACAAACACTATTGATAACTTTGTTGCTTTTGGGCACCATGCCACATGTTCATTGGACACTCACACTACAACAAAGTTACAAACTCATAAGTCATAGTATTTTGTTTAACACTAGATCTATATCATATCAACCTTTACAAAGGATTGAAGAAGGAAAATGGGATTAGGATGCATATTTTAGAAAATATACATAGTAATAATGTTAAGAAATTTCTGTTAAAAACTAGTAGAAGTGTAGGACTAAAGTAGGCTAGTGAGACTCCAAAGCCTATATTTCAATAGGCAACATAATGGTGTAAGAAGAATGCTCTAGATTATAGACCAAAAATTTAAGTATAAATAGTCAATAGGATGAACCATCATATACAAAAGCCCAAAACTAATGGAGAAACCTGATGGCTTTGAATCCATTGGTATCATAATTTTCCATCTCAGGTATTGTCATGCTGCATAAACAATAGACCAAAATGTTTTAATTAGAATTTGAGATACAAATATCATAACATTTAACCTTTTTGCATTTGCATGAGGACTAGATTTCTTACCAGATTGACATTGAGTCCACTGCAAGAGTTGGGTTCTTCAGATTTCTCGTTCAAAAAATGAGGATTGTGTAGTACATACTCTCTAAGCTGCACATCCATTATCAACTAATAATTTGTTATTGGTAGTAAAAAAGATATAAAATTAATTTATGAAAAATTATAATAAATTTATTTATGAAAACTAAAAACTAACAAAGTAAATTCTTACATGTCAAATATTTTACTATTTTATTAGTAATATAATTCATTGTTGAAATGTTGAGTATAGGAGGTATGGTGCATAAAATAGTTTATGATATCTGAAATGAATTATTAAAATGGACATGGAGGCAAAGAGACAGACCATAGCATGATTGTAGAAGACATGGAAATTTTAGTAAAAGTTGCCACTAACATGGACAATCCTCACTAGGCATCTGAACATGGACCACATACTACACATATGGTAATGCATGACTATGATTAAGCTCTAGAGTTATATGAATGGCCAAGATGTGTGATGGTAACCCACACTCCCTCTTTAGCTTTCAAGGTATAATTTTCATTACAAGCTTAGCCAAAAATAATAAATGCTCCTTAATAGGGGACTCTTATGATTCTCTCCCAAATTTTTGTACCCCACTTGAATAAAAGGGTTTAGGTCACCACTTGATGAAATCTAAGTTAGGCCTCCTAAAAAAAGAAAAAAAAGTGGCACTTGTTTTTTTTTATCTCTAAAGTTTTTTCTAAAAAATGAGGAGATAACATAAACAAGCACCCCTTAGATGACACACATGATGAAGGATGTTTTTGATCCTCAAGTTCACCTTGTAGTGTGAGAGGAGAGAATGTGCACCCTTAGACATGAACAAACAAAAATCAAATAAATAAGACATGTAAAACAAGGGTTGTTTTCCCTTATTAAAAAGAAAATGCATGAAAATGGTTTTGATTTTTAGCTTTGACAAGTGAATCTGCAATCAAAAAGTGTTAAGTAGTTTTATGGTTTATCATTGACACATAATGTAGTCTACACCAAAAACATATAAGTGATTAAATAGCCTTGTATTTTTATACACAATGACCAAAATAAAAGAAAATGGAACTTGCATTCAATTTCTCTCAACATGATTGTTACTCTTCCACTTTCTTTTTTTTTTGTAATACAAAGGGAGATACATTAACAGCTAAACATACTAAAAGAAAGAGACTTATCATGCAATGTGCAAAATTTATTGTTTAGTCCTTTCTTGCATATTTTTATATGCCCATCTAATGTCATGACATTGCAAATGCTAGATAAAGTTATTTCGTATGAACATTCTAAAAATATAAATGAATGGGATGGTCTGATTAGATTTGTTGTCCAACAATAGAATAACAATGTAACATCTAATGTTATGCATACAATGCCAAAAAAGTAATATATAAATGCAAAGAAACTTGCACTCTCTAGTTATACATTGGATTTGCCTACATAAGCTAAAGTCTTTGAGTTTGTTATGATATTTACAAGAAAATTTATTAAACATATTAAAAATACTACTTTTCAAGTTAAAGATGTTCAATATGGATATTCCACCAAGATTTATGTTGATTGTTGGAGTTGACTCCTCAACCCTATTGCTCCCAAGGATTATCTGCAATTAAACACTTGTCACACAAAGACAGAAAATTAAGGCTATGGAAGTCAAGAACAGATTCATCTAAAAAAAAAATCACTTAATTTGATTATTAATATGGGAAAAACATCAACATAAACAACAAAACTTTCTTACCTCCTTTCTACAAATTTGAATCCCCGTTCTTGCAACTTCTTTCAGTCTCCTTTCTCTAGCTCTCCATCCCCTTCCAAGTTTTTGTTTTCTTCAACTGTTTCCCATACTTTCCTTTTTTTTTCAGAGCATACATAAAAAACTCCCTTTCTTTTCTTTTCAATAGAGTTTTATTTTTGAAACTCTTCATATTTCTCGAAAATAAAATAATAGAGACTTTAAATTTTCCATAACGAGGAATAAAAAAAAAACAATTATTTGAATCACTTACCTATTCTTCTAATTGATGATCTATTTTATTGACTGAAACTTATAAAAAATATATATGATTTTATTATATTTCCTCCCTACTGCTGCAGTATGCTTTTTTAAAATTTGCATGTCTATTTTGCCATGCATGAAAAGAAAAATAAAACAAAATCAAAATAACAAACCAGTAAGATAGTTAAAGATCTGCATGCAGATTACAAATTAATAATAAACTAATAATAAGTTGCTGTTAAACTTGTGGATCAATAACTTCCTATAATAAATTGCTGTTTAAACTGCAACATTCAAATTTCTCTATTTCACAAATTTTTTTTTAAATAAATTGGATGAAAAAACAATCACAAGAATGTCAACAGCTAATTATAACAGAAAATAGAGTTATCTTAGCAGTTGAATATATCAGTTATGTGACCAAAAAAAAATCTAATTCTACATCTCAAAGAAGGGAGAGCACAAAATCTAAAACAACCAAAAAAAACTTCCCAAGATGGCAATTCAACTCCCAGAGACTAAGGTACCTGATCAGTCAAATCATTCTCTGATTTTGCACTCTCCACACCCACCGCACTCTTCAAATAATCTGGTTGTGAGAAGCAGTCAAGACCAGTGCTGAAAGTTGTTTCATCAGGCTTCAATTTGGGCCATTCTTCTTCCTTACGATCATGCAAATCTTCATTTCCATCCATAACAGTCTTCACAATTGTTCTTCTCCACTTTCTAATAGAAGGCATACTCTCAGACGTATGATGTTGAAATATATGGTGGGGATCATCAGGAGTTGGATATAACATGCTGACTACATTATCACATTGTTCTTTGCTGCAATGTCCTCTTAATTCCAAAATCGTTTGGGCTTGCCTTCGATTTATTTCATTGTCCTTCAATATCTGAGCAATCTGCCTCCTTTCACTTTCGCTCATTCGGTGCATTTTGATGTAGCTCAGAATATAGAAAATCTCAGAATATTTTCTTATATGTGTTTGTATATGTTTTGATTTATACAAACAAAGACTGGGAAGGATAGCCGTTTCCGACTGAGAATAACAGTTAAACTAAATCTATCCAGCCTTAATTTGGGAATTTTTTGTATTTAAATTTACGATTGATTTAATATTTCCTGAGCAGTTCCAGTAACTCTTAATTAATACTTTTCTATTTTTGGTTTTGTAGTGCAGTGTGAAGTTTGGACAAATATTAATGCAGCTTTCTCAAGCATGGGAGAGAGCAGATACACAGGGTGCAGCTGAAATTGCATGTGTTCTCCCACTATACAGACTGACATCACTGTTATAATGGCAGTATGTTCAATGATGAACATCTTTGCTGATGATAAAAATAGCTTATCAAAGGGATGCAATAGCTTATTAAAGCAACAGTTCACTCTATCGTTGGTATCGTTGGTATATTGCATTGTTCTAAACATAGCGGGTATATTGCATGAAAGAGATGTCTTAATAAAGAGGTTCTTCTATTAATAGGGTTGTTAAGTTCAGAACAAATACTGGTTGGCCTTAGTAACGTTCAAATTTATCCTCCTTTGATTTCCTCCCATTCTTCGAAAACAGTGATCATTGACTCTACAAAGATATATTCAAGGAAATACCAAAACCAAGCTCTAAAATGACTCGTGCTTTTAGCAAAACACCAAGGATTGGCTTCAGACTTGATACACAATGAGTTTTTTTAATGGGTACAATATTAGTCCCATTAAAGTAGTAGTAAGCTCACAAGGAATGACTTAACCTTTTTTTCAAATAATGAGATGAGACTGAGTATTTTTTAGGTGGTGAGTTGTAGTCATAGGGGTTTATAATATATATTTATTTATTGTGTAATTATATATATGTTTTTTCTTTTCTAAGCTTCCTTCCTCTAAAAGTTTTCTTATATATCTTTCTTCTTTTAAAAATTTCTTTATACTCTCTTTGTAATATGTGTATAAATAATGCAAATAAGTGTAAAATGTTTACAATCACATTGATTGTTGAATTCATCATTTAAATTACTTGACAACTTACAATATTGAAACAATTTCAAAACTACAAACCTTAAATCTATATTATGATTCTATTTGAAATTGAATTTCACAAGTGTCTTTATAGTTAAGTAGGACAAAATCCTAAATGCTTGCTAACTAAATATGAGAGTTACCCCATTGATTAAAAGGTGATTGGGAGTTAACCCATACAACGAATCTAACAAACCCAATCATCTAATTTGATTTTGAGTTCAATTAAGGAGTGAACTAAAGTTCTAACTTGGAGACTAACTATTATTGACTTTGAATTCTAATGCATGAGATTGATATTATGAATTATTCACATTTATAATAATAATTTCATAATTCAAATAATCTAACTGAAGCCACCTAGCTAAACTAAGGTAAAATTTGGATAATTCAAGTGTGTGCATGTTATACATCAACATCTATCCTCAAGTTTAATTTATGCTAGCAGGGAAAGGAAGGAGAAATTAGAAGTCTATTTACTCCTAAGAATTGCTTTCTTCAACCCAAATTGAGATGTTATATGTAAAAAGTGTGGTTCTATAAAGGACCAAGAGGAGATATCTATAGCAAGGCTAATGGAAGGCTCAAAAAATTGTTGTGCTACATTGAACTTGGGTTTTGGAACCTACTTTAAATTATCTTTTTTTGGTAGCAATCAACATCTCTAGAATCATGTGTCAACAAGGAGAGATCTAATGTTTTTTTGTAATGAATCACTAACTACCTCAAAAGATTTTAGTCACAATTGCTTGAGTGATATGGGCCCCATGAAGTGGTGGCTTGCTAGTAATTGACTTTTGGGAGTAAGGATTTAAATGACTCATTGTCTTTAAGTTGACCATATTTTGAGTGTTTTGATTGTTTGGATGGTGTCTCAATCTGCTTGAACTCTTTGAATTATGTGCTACAAGTGCATTTTTTTAGAATTTAAAAGAGAAGATACATCCATGTGTATGAGCTTCTTTTGATCACATGTCAATTTCTCACATATTGGTTTAAAAAGTGGAGACAAAAATTGCATATGATTTTTCAATATGGAAAGAACAACCATGATTTCTTCTTAATTTTGCACTCCTTTAGCTAGAGCTTGATTAAGTTGAATTGTAAAATAAAACCTTCAATGGTGCTAAATTCTTCATAATTCAAACTTATGATAGCATTCCTCCAATAATATACACCATATCAACTTAGAGGACACTAATGTCTTGGTGATGAAAGATATTTATTACAAAATAAAATTGAGAGAGGCATATGAAATCAACAGATACTGTCTTTACCTCACTATAGTGGATGAATGGGGTTTAAGCCATGCTTGGCAACCTATCATTAAGACAATTAGACAAAATTTGAACTTTGATTTGGTTTAAAGTTACCTTTTTTTTCATTATCAAACGTATGTATCATTGTATCCTTTGTGTGATATCCTATAGGAAGTCCCTTTTCCTTATATTTCCATGAGCCTTCCTCACTGCTCGTTTGTTGTTTCTTTTTCCTCTATTCTTTCATTTCCTCTCTTATTTCTTTTACACTATTATTTTCCCTGTTCGCTTCCCACATCTCACTTTGTAGTTGATTTCTTAATTTAGGTGATTATCTCCTTTCATTAGTAATCCATCGTGTTCCTATATTATTATTCTTGCCTATTTTTTCATTATTTAGATATCTTATTTTCCTCCCTTTCTAACTTTCATCTTATTAGGCGCATGTGTGCATGATACGATAATTAGCCTATTGGTTGTTTAGTGGTAGGCACCAAGTATGAGTTATGTAGTTGACATTGTGCTTTTCAAGTGTATTTCAAATGGGTCCTTCGTGGACAATGTGTTTCAAAGTACGTGGATTAGACCCCCAATCCATGTATCAATTTTTTTAAAAATCTCATTAGTGTTTTTTCTTTCAAATTTATATTTCCTTCCTTAGCTGGTATTATTTTGTTTTTATATTTATATGTTTTGGACTAGTAGGTAAAGTTTTTTATTTCATTTTTATTATATTTGTCTTGTGTAAATTTTTAACTTTTATTGTTTATGTTTTATTTTTGTATAGGCAAGGTTTTGAGTAATTTAATTTAATTTTTGTGTTCTGCTTTTAAAAAATTTAATCTTTGTTTTATTTTTTCTCATTTCATTTTTTAGATTAATTAATGAGGGTTCTCATCGGGGTCCCACCTTTGAAATGTGAGGATTAGTTCATGGGACCAGCAACCCATATAATTCTTTCTATAAGATTAAAAATTTAATTAATGTTCTACTAGTGGGAGAATATTGTTGTAGTTACATTCAAACTCCTACCCCTCCTATGAGTCTACTATGGCTTGAATTCATGTCCTCTCCATCTTCCTCCTGCAACACCACTACGACTTGAATGCCTCTACTTTTTCTTTCCTTCTCCTTTTGTAGGGTATTTGCATTGCTTCTCTATTTTTCACTGCTAGAGCACATGAACTCCTTTGATATTCTCTTCTAGGGTAGCTACTTTGTATTCCCACTTTCTTTCCACTAGCATCATCTGCAAGCCCTCTACTACACACTATCAATAGAATATGAATATCACTCCAACTTCCCTACCAACTTTAAGATGTCCTTGGGGATAATTGAGCATTGATATCCAACGAAAAAACCAATGGTCCCACCAATTTACCACAACCCTTTTGACTTTCTCATTTCATTGTTTTAACTTAATATTGCATTCCAAATATAATTTTTGTGTTTCTCTTTTTAAACATTTTAAATTTGTTTTCTCTGTTTTTTCCTCATTTCATTGTTCACTTAACTTTGCATTTCTAATTTTATTTCCCTTTTTTTGAATACTAACTTCCTCCCTTGGCTTCCCTTTTTTCTTCACATTTTTCAACTTATTGGTGAAATAATTAGGGCTTTTCTCTCTTTCTTATCTCTAATTTTAATAATTATTTATTTTATTAATTATTTTTCTAATGGCCAGTTTTCATTCCCTATGTTAACCCCAACTTCTTGACCATCACTCTTGGCATCCAATGGCTTATTTATGGAATTATTTTTGTAATATCACCTCTCTTGTTTATTGTTTCTCATCTTGATAATGGATCATGGAGTGTGATCTAAAATATTGATGCAAAAAATTGAACACATTCCCCCCCCCCAAAAAAAACTCTTGAAATAAATACATAAAATATTAACAAAGTAGAAAAAAAATGCTAAAAGAGTTTTAATTGAATAGAATTAACTACACTCATGCAATTTTAAAAAATATATAAATTATGAAACATTTCATCTCCAAAAGCTTTTAGAATAAAAATTTATGTCCCTTGAATCATGAATGGAAATTCTAAAACTATTGTATGAGAAGTTGCAAAAAACAAAAAGTACTAATTTTTTTTCTAAAGAAGATGCCATTAATAAACAAATCTTTAAATTAGTTTTCCAATGATTCCAAGAACATTGAAAGATTCCTCCATATGAAAAATATATGGCAAAATAATGTAAGTCTCACCAAAAAAATATGTGCAACAATGAGGTGAAAAAAATTCACCTACAATAGGGAGTTGATAATTGTAGCAAAAGTAAAAATTTCTTGAAATTACAAAATATAATTTCACGAAAATACTATGACCCATAAAAGTATAGCACCAATCTCAAGCTCACAAAAAAAAAATTGTAAGGAGGTTGATTATGGAATTAAAGCATATTTTGATGAAGACACCTTACCATTTCTTTCAAAAAATTTAGAATAAATACCTAGGAGATTATTGGGTATGTGTAGGATCATGATGGGCCAAAAAGTGGTGATATGATGGGTATGTGTAGGGTATGTGGCTGACAAAAAAATTTTAACCCAAAATTGATAAAACGAAAAGGGTTAAATTTAAAGGATATTCTTAGCTTTCCACCAATGTAAATTATGATTTACTTTGAATTGAATAAATAATTATTATTTATTTTCTATTTGAATTATGACTAAAGTCTTGATTGATAGACTAATTGAAAAACATTTATAGCTTTCAAATAGTATCACATTTTTTGAATTTGAAACATGCATCACATTCTATTCTTCGCATACTATAGGATTTTAAAAAAAATGAATTTCATGAAGTTTTGACCAAGTTAAGGTGGCCAGACATACAAATTTTTTATATTTTTTAAAAGTTGTAATAAAAAAATTCATAATTAATTATTTACTAGGAAAAAAATTATAAAAAAATATTCATCACATCCAAACATGAGTCCTCTACTTATATCTAAAATATTATAAAAAAATATTATCATTTTATTGTGGTTAGGGTGGTTAGACATACACCTACTTTCTTTTCCCTTAAATTTAAGTACTACTGCATTGAAATTTTAAATTTTCAGCAAATAGATTTTTTATTTTTTTAAAATCCTAGTAGTTTAGAAACTACATTCAATTTTCGATAGATTCTATTTACATATTTTTTAAATAATATAGATAACTTATTCAAATTTTGACGTCAAGTTGCCTAATTCTAATTTTTCTGATTTTTTTGCCACTTAAGGGTCTATTTTTTCTATGATGATCCTGCACATACCCAATTGTTCTACCCTAAGTGTGGTATCCCACTCTAGGTGGACCACAACTTAAAAATTAAATATTGACATGATTCCTAAACTAGCTCAAAAATAGTGTACATAAACATATGATTCCTAAAGTAGCTCAACAAGAGTACAAAAATAACATATGAACTTGTAAAAAAAGACAAAAATATCTCACTAACAAGATCTACCTTTGGATAATTTTTTATTCAAACAATGAAGTAATGAGCATGCTCTTAGGTTCACAATCATTTCATATAACACTTTTGAGATATAAAACAACTAAGAAGCAAATGTGTGTTAGTTGAATTCACCGAAGGGCATTTTGAATTCATACAACACATTCATACAACGTTTTTCCAACTTGCTAATATGATATCAAGCTAATTCTAAAATTGTAGAGAACTTATATAACATAATTCTAATTGAAATTCAATTACATGGGTGGTATTTTATAGTCCAAAAAGATGGTATCTTATTTAATGCTAATTAAACTTGATTGAGGAGTTTCATTGATTAAATGTGATTTGAGAGTTAGCACAATTGATTGAAGGTCATTAAGAGTTAATCCTCTCAATGTGTCTAGTGAACTCTATCATCCATTTGGATATTAAGGTCAATTAGAGAGGGAACTAAAGAGCTGATTAAAATATTGACTAGGAAATTGATATATATTTCTACTATAAGAATTACCTAAGGTAAACTTAGCATAATTAAGGTGTATACATATTATATGCCACCCCTAATCTCTCATGTTTTTTCCATTGTTGCAATAGTGCTCTTATCGCATACTTCTAAACATCCTAAGTTTGTACTACTTATTGTGTATCATATGTTATTTTTTGTTGGTTTGTATCTATTGATAAAAAAGTTGGTTATCCCCTCTACGTCCTCCTTTTGTGTGCTTATATCAATCAACACTAAGCATAATGATCACATATTTTATATCTTTTGAATTTGAATTGAGATTTGGCTTTGATTTGATTTTAGGATCTATTAAAAATCAAGTTCTTTTGGCATGGACTCAAATTCACAAATATGGTTCTATGTTTACATAATCTTAAATTTGGCATAAACATGTATCTCATTGAATAGATTGTTTTGTTCTACAATAAAACATTCTACCTCTTTTCATTATTGTTGTCATGGTTGCTAGGTTTTTTCTAAATAAAAAAAATTGTTTCTTTTTAGAATCTTTTCTTTGCATTTACAAAATTCTAAATACAATTTTAAAATTATAAATATTCAAAAGCAAAAAAGATGCTAAATTAAAAACCAAAACATAACACATGTAAATGGAAAAGAAGCTACAAAGTTGTAACATAAAAAAAATGTTTAAGCTTTAAATTTTAAATTTTGAATCTCATGTTGGCTATAGATGTAAATTTTTGGGTTTGAGAATTGATTTTCTAGCTAAAAATTGTGTCCAACTCTTTTAGTTGTTGTGGACAAATTTTGGTAGTTTTAGTACTAAAAAACATGCAATATTATGGCTTGTGGAGTTATTATTACTTGTGGTGATTATGGAACCTTATCAAGCTCATTTGGTTGCCCTTGGAGTTATGGATTTGGTGGATTGCATCAATACCAAGTTAGAAAACAAAAACCATTGCAACTTACATGGCTTTGTCTTGCATATTTAGTCATATTAATAGGTTTAGTGTAGAAAATTGTACTCCCTTGTAGGTGATAGTACAATTTCACACTTAGTTTGGACCTATTTTAGTGACCTTACATTTGTGTATTTTAACCCTTTTCAAATAGGCCCTAATTACCTTTATTATGCATCCCACTTGAGGCTTATTTTTATCATTTTTGACAATAAAACAAGCATTGAACAAATACAACCTATCATTAATTTTCCTTGAAACAAGTGTGTCCTAGAAATTTAGGCCAAGACCCATTTGCCCATGGGAAAATGGGTCTCCTTCATTAGTCGGGATAAAAAATTTAATAGCTTCTTGGTGGCATTTTAACATTCAAAATTCAACTTCCAATTGTCGGTTATTAGGATCTAATCTTCAAGAAATTAGAGAAATACCTATAAAATCCTAGTCTTTCACTATTTTAAACTAGAGATGAGAAGGATATAAGAATTTAGAAGAAGAAAAAAAACACATTCAAGCAAGAAAATTTTAGATTCTTGGAGTAGCATTGTTGATATTATAGGTCTTGAAGCCTATTTTCAAATTTGAGCAAGCTTTGTCACATGATTGAAGGTTGATGCATATAGAAGAACATGATGGATTCTAGGATTGGTAGATGCATTTGGACACTTCCCTCTACCTAATGAATTGTTTCTGATTGTTTTCATCTTCAAGCTTCACTCCTTTTGCAAACTAAGCAAGGTATCTTTACATTTTCAGATTTAATAAGGGTTTCTTGAATTCTCCTTAAGTGGATCTCATCATTATCATATTGAAATCATACTCTAATGCACTTGAGTGGGGATTATTTACATCTTAGCTCATAAAAACCTTAGACAAACATAAGGTTAGGGTTCAAACACTATCTTTTATTAGATCATTGTATTTTTATATCAAGGTTTGATTTCCAAATTGGGGTTTGACCAAGAAAAACCCCATACAAACAAACAAACAATTTCTTTTTGCAGATTTATTATAGGTCCAAATTTGAAGACAAAGATTTGTAGGTATAGGAACAAAGAGCAGACATAGGGCTACACCATCAAATTTTGAAGTTTTGGAAAGGATCACAAAGAACCATTCACCTAGGGGTGAACCAATCCCTCTACATACATCAAAATCAAATTTTTGTGATAGGTACACACCCCTAGATATCTCCTAGGTCTACCTACAAAGTAATGGTACAATCGACATATCTTGGAGAATTTGCAATTTACATACTAGGTCACATAGTTCATTTAATCATTTTTTGTCTTTAAAGAAACCCACCAAACCAGGTCTGATTTACTCACCTTTGAGGTTGAAAGTTAATTCCTTGGCTTTACAGTTGGTACTTTCTAATAAAATATTGAGATGTGGGACCTTAAACCATAAATTTCTCTCTATCAAGGGAACTAGGGTTTTCCCCCTTTTCCCACCATTTCAATAGGATAAGGATATATTGTATGTATGTAGTCACTAAGTTGTATTTGGTTTGAATATGTATTGGAATCTTGCATATTCATAATTTTGGGATAGGTTTTATTTATTTAGACTCTTTATAAATGGTTTTATGATAATTTAATGTTGAGTTATAGCTCATATGGGCCATCTAGGACTTGAACCTAGGACCTTCCATCTGTTGTTGGATTTCTCTACTAATTGAGCTACTTGTCCCTCATTGGTTAGCCCATTCTCGATCTAGGAGTGGCTTATTTCCAACATCCCCATTAAGCTACACTATAGATGATTGGGGCTTCTAGCCTAGCTCCTAGATGACCTTTAAATTCCTAAAACAACCCTCTTTCAAAAAAATGACTTCCATCAAGATTGGGAAGAAATTTTATATGTAAGTGCACCTCACCCTTTAGAAAAATGGAAAGGTCACATTGGATCACCCACAAACCAATATATTTCCTTGGTAGTCTCAATAAACTTCATGTGGGTCAGAAGGCTCCATCAGGTTGTTGGGGAAAATTAGCCTCCAAGTGAAACATGCAAAGAAGCCAGCTGCATCTACCAAGTTAAATAGATTTGATTTAGAGAGGAGTTCTTGCAAGTGATGTTGGCAAGATTTTAGCAAAGAGGGATGAGATGAATTGGGAATTTTCAAAAATGGTGATGTCAACTCATGACATACATGTAGGATGGGATGATGTCATCTAGGTATCTAGATGTAAGAATACTAAAGAGGACATGATTTTGTAGAAAAGGTCATCTTAATAAAATAGAGAAACTTGACAAATGGGATTTTAGATGGTAGATGAAAGTCTGCAAAAGGAGTGATGTGGAGGAAATGAAGTGAATTAGACAAGTGCACTTAAAATGAGAAGTTCACTTGGAAATTCTATAAAAGGGAAGATGAAATCATCAAGGTCTGGTGTGGGAAGATGGACTTCATCCACAAGAAAAAACATTAACCTATTTAAGAATGTGCTTGTGATAAAATATCAAACAAGTGGGTAATGTGAAAGAATGGTCAGCAAGTGGAATGGGCTAGTTCACATGAAAATACCCACAAATTTTGGATGGGTTGACCTTTTCGAAAAGTAGAAAATTCCAAATGAACTGGATGGAAGCAAGAAAGAAGAGAAGTTTAGATGGACATAAAGATTCCACAAAGGTAACACTTAATTGTTTTTTTCATATTTTTTTATGAGAAATTTCATCAAAATTGAAAAATGCAGTTAAATGGATCAAAAGTGTACATTAGTAGGGAAAACCATGAAGACTAGACACTTGTAGGAACTTAGGGTTGAACTAGATGGAAGTGAAAAACTCACGTGAGCATAACTTTGTAGCTTTAAGGAATTTTGTAAAACTTCAAAAGGCAATTGGGCTTAATTTTTCATGCTCTACCCATTGGCACTATGAAATTTTGATAAAATACCACACATGATATATTTCTTAGATCAATTATAAATGTGGGTTAAATTACTAAGGCACAAAAAGGAAAGGGACTCAAGAAAAAGGGTTGTAACAAATTTGAGTTCCAACAAGTCCAACTAATATGCTTAATTGGATGTTTACGTATTTCATAATTTCTCATCTCTTCTTTAGATGGTTCTCTTAAACCATTAGTGTCTTTCCACTATATGCTTCCTCATCGTGATTCCATAATCAAATTGTTAGCCTATAATATTATTCATTATAGTTTTCATGGTCATATCTCTTTGCCTTAACTTATGTAACTCCTTTGATAATTATAAAGGGTATTTTTTAGAATGAACTTAAATTTTAGATTTTTCACCATTATCCCATCAATATTTACCTTTCTTATTCCTTTCTAAATGAACTTTATTCTACTAGATGTAAATATGACCTTTCATCTTAGTTTAATTTTTAGAAAATTTTAACGTATCTAGATCATATATATCCTTATACTCAAAGTGCTCTTCTAAATCAATTTTCCAATCCATCAATTCTTTAGGATCTAAACTACCAAAATAATTAGAAATATATTGTTGCACTATGTTGTCATCGATGGTGTCATTTATGTCAACCTCTGGTATGGATATTTTGAGAAGGTGTGTATGGTGTTGAGCAGGTGTTGCAAACATAGGAAGGTCACTTGGTTTCCAAGTGATTTTGAGAAAATTTACATAAAGATTGTACAAGGGAACCTGGGAAGTATTATATATTTTTCTCAGCATTTCTTCAATCTTGAAGATGTGCTTGTGCAGTTTGAAAGTGATGATCAGAGGTCTTCACAAGTGATATCCAAAGTTTTAGGTTTTGGATCGTGTGGCAGTAGAAGATATGTTTAACAGTGTGTTGAATTGTCTCTAGTTTATGCGGAGGGATATCTGGGAGAAATGGAATTTCTCCACATTTCTCTGTGTTGGAGTTTCTTGTCTTGCAGATTTGGGAATATACTAATACTACCCATATCTACCTTCCCTTGGTTTTTTTAGTGTTTAGTTATTCTGCAAGCTTGGTTCATGAGTTGTATCTTTATGGCAGTTTGACTAGTTGCACATGATGATAATATTCTCATTTTTATGTGTTTGCACCAGTGATTTCGAATATTTTGTTGATGTTAGAATATTCCAGGGTGTTGTGTAATGTTGCTACATGGTTCACATGATGCTTTTAGTCTCGATGAAGTGTGAACTTGGTTGCTTGATGATGTTAAAGTTGATTTCGCCAACCTGGTGTGTTAGCATTATTTGCAAATGAGCTTCAATCTTTATAGAAGCCTAGTGCAACATGTCAGTGTAGATTTGGGTCTTGGTTAACCATTGATGTGTTTTTCCATCACTTCTTTCCACCATAGAGGTGTTTGGTGTTGACCTATATGGTGGTTGCATGTTTAAGGTGCATACATTTCCTTGAAGTTGACTTAGAGAAGGTTATTTGAGGTTGCAAAAGATACATATGCAAGGTCAATTTTTTGGGGAGTTGTGTGGCATGGAATGATGTATGTGTGATTTTATGTTGATATTTAAGTACGATCAAGAATTCCTAAGACTACCAGAAGTAATGAGCAGAAGGTGTCTACATTTAGTGTGCCAGAATTCATTGGAGGTAGTGAGTTGAAGGTTGCGGTTGGTAAAGAGAAATTGTGGTGGTTTGTCCAGTTGCTTTGAGGTAGTGAACCTCCTTGTATTTTTTTCTTTATAATCTAGAAGAAGTGATCTTCCAGGGTAGTGAGCCTTTTCTTTTGGATAGTGAGTCCTCTGGGTAGTGATCCCTTCAAGTAGTGAGCCTCTTGTATTTAGTTTTGGTTTTCATTTAGTTAGTTATTACTCACTGTGGTTTTTCCCTTATAGGTTTTCCGTGTAAAAATATGGTGTTCTATTATGAATGTTCGTGGATGTGTTGTGATTTCATTTTTCTACATTCCTAATAAGGCTTTGAATGTTTTAATGCACAAATGATTCATCCCCCCCTCTTAGTTGTTCTATGTGTCTGAAAATTGGTATCATAGTAGAGGTTCCTTGGAAAAAGATTAACTGCTTGAGGTAGATTTGTATGGTGCACAGGAATGGTGTCAAATAACTTATGTTCAATTGAATAAATTATGCTTTTTGCAAGGCCAAGATGGAAGCCTTTCTAATCGCATTAGATTTTGGTGTATGGAAATCAGTCAAAAATGGATATACTATGCCTAATACTCCTATGACAAGTGAAGATGATATCAATGAGTATGAAAGAAATGGAAAAGCGAGGAATGATGTCTTGAGTGGGTTTTCAGATTCAAACTTGTGAAGGTGATAAGCTGCAAAATGGATAAAGAGGTTTGGGAGAAGTTGAAAAGCATTTATGAAGGAGATGATAAGGTCAAGCAAGCAAATATGCAAAATGTTAAAGCCAAGTTTGAAACCTTAAGGATGTTAGAGGATGAATATATTGTAGGCTACATTCATAGGGTGGATGAAATTGTCAATTCCATCAACGGTCTTGGTGGAAAACTAGAGGAACATGAAATTGTGAAAAAGGTATTGAGATTCCTTCCTAAAACCTATAGTGCTAAAGTCTCTACTACCGAGGAAGCTCAAAATCTAGATCAATATACTAGAGATCAATTGTTTGGTGCTTTAACTACTTTTGAATTAAGAGAGTTTGACAAATATGCTCCAAGGAAAGAAAATTCTTTTAAAGTCAACAAGAAAGAGAGGAATGATGAATCTGATTTGGATGATTTTGATGAAGTAGAAGCAAATTTTGTAAGAATATTAAAAAATGGCACTAGAAGATACAGAGGTAAGTTACCTTTCAAGTGCTTCAATTGTGGAAAGATAGGTCACTATGCTTTAAAATGTCCAAATAAGTTTCAAATGACAAACATAAAGATCATAAAGGTAAATCCTTCAAGAAGAGTTATTATGTTAAAGAAGATAGTGGTACATCTAATGATAATGAATCAGACTACCTAGATAATGAAAGCGATGAATGCTTGTTCATGGCTTTCCATGTTGGAACTAACTCTACTAACCTTGAGAGATGTATGAAGGAAATTACTCTAAAAATAGGTGATAGTATGGAAGGAACTATTTTGACTACCTTTCGTGCAAAAGAGGAGAGAAAGTATTAGATAATTGACAACAGATGTTCAAATCAGATGATAGGTGATAAGTGTAAGTTTAGTAACCTTAATAAATATGATGGTGGTTCTGTTAAGTTTGGTGATGACACATCTACTAAGATTTGTGGAAAAGGTTCAATTAGTTTTGATGGAAAGCATAAGATAGATGATGTTCTTTATGTCAAGGGTCTCTGACATAATCTTCTTAATGTAGTAAAAATGTGTAGTAGAGGATACAATATGGTGTTTTAGGATGATGGTTGTGAAATCAAAAAAGGAAGATCCAAGATCTTGGTTGCAGTAGGAACAACGACAAAAGGAAATGTTTATCATCTCAAAAGTGTTGGTAGCAAGTACTTTATGACTCAAATCAATGAAAGTTGGTTGTGGCATAGAAGAATGTATCATATCAATTTTGACACCCTAGTAAAGATCATCTCTACTCATTTTGTGAGAGACTTGTCAAGAATTACAAAGACTATCAATGCAATTTGCAAAGAGTGTCAGTTTGGAAAATAAACAAGGAACAAGTTCAAAACTAAGGAAAATTCTACTATAGGACCTTTAGAGTTGGTGCATATAGACCTATTTCTACCTACCAAAACAAGAATCCCTCAAAGTGACAATTGTTTTATGTTGTTAATAGATGATTACTCTAGAATGACTTAGGTGACCTTTCTCAAAGAAAAATCAGAAGCTCTAGATAAGTTTAAAGCATTTAAATATATGGTTGAGAATGAGAAGGATTTTAAAATCAAGTGCTTAAGGTTTGATAGAGGTGGTGAGTTCACCTCAAATGAGTTTAACATATTTTTGTGAAGATCGTGGGATAAAAAGGCATTTATCAACTTCTAGGACTCTACCACATAATGGGGTTGTGGAGAGGAACAACATGACAATTTAGGAGGAAACAAGAACCATGTTGAAGGAATCAAATCTACCAAATTTATATTGAGAGAAGCTATTCATACCATATTTTACATTCTCAATAAAGGATAAGTAAGCTAGTAAACAATTCAAAGACTCCCTATGAGCTATGGTATGGAAAAAACCCTATTGTGAATTATCTCAGAGTGTTTGGAAGTAAATGTTATATCATGGGGGATGAAGAAAACATAGGAAATTTTGATGCAAGACTAGATGAAGTTCCTTGGATACTCTACAAAGAGCGAGGCATATAGGTGCTAAGAGAGAATAAAGAAGATAATTGAAAGTGCAAGTGTCAAAGTGGATAGAGAATCACATCAAAGCTTGGTATTAATAGAAGGGTTTGAATTTGATGAACCCATTTACAGAGAAGAAGAAAAAGAAGAAGATTCAAGCATTTGGCCATTTGTAATTCTTCTTTTTACTCTCCTTGTATTTTGTCTTGTTCTTTATATTCTATTTAGTTACTCTATTAAACAAACCTTGAATTTGTGTTAGATAGTGAAGATTTTAATCCTTATGCCCAAGTCTTGAATTCTCTATTTTTGGAGATGCCAACATGTCCTTTGGACTCTAGCACATTGAATTGGAAACTTGATTCCACACTAGAGTCTATTGGCCAAGAGCTCCTCCTTTCGAGGCAGAGATCTAGAAATATTGCTCACTCATATTCTAAAGCAGTCTTTCGATAATTAGTCTATGTATAGTTTCTTCGCAATTTATTCATTTAGCTAGCATTGAGGTGGTTAAGGGAAGTTCACTCCTTGGGATTCTCTTGAGAAAAAAGAGACTTGTGAGCAACGAATTCCCCTTATCTCACATTTTAGTGAACTTGATTTGAACACATCAGACGTTTTTTGCAATATTTTAGTGTTTATGATAATGCCTTTTCTAAGGAATATTTTGATATGTTGGATGATGCTCTAGATGATTTCTTAGAAGAATCTTCCTCTACTCATAGATCTTCGGAACAAATTTCTTCTTGACAAGCTAAAGAGTCAGTAAACATTGTTGTAGTTTATGTGGCTTCTCCTAGTCCTAATAGATCCGTTGTTTACCTGACTTCAACTAGCCCCTCTCCTAAGAGGATTCATTCTATATGTGTAATTCCATATCATAATATTTCATTGAATTTATATTTGAGGTTCATAAAAGCTACATACTCTACTTATTATAATGTTGTTGGGCACATGTATAACACAAGAAGAAATAAGCAGAATCTAGATCAAAAACCTTTCATTCCTACACCTCAACCTACTAAAGTTCCTACTTCTTTACCACCTTCCCAGCAAGTCTTCCGTCAACACCTAAACTTGCGACTAAAGCACCTAGAGATTATGATCTTTTCAAGCAACTTCCTATTACTCTAGCTAAGATCTCGCTTTGGGATTTGTTGTGGACTACTTTGGTTTATCAAGGTATGCTTCAAGAAGCCTTGCAGAAGATCCTCTTTCCTGCCTCCACTGGGTTGATAGATGTTAATGCATTTATAGCTTATATTCATGCAAATTCACTGAATATCACACTCTATTTGCAAGAATTGCCATCCCCAAATGTGCAGAAGCAAGAAAATCCTTTAATAATTATAGTTAATGTTAATACTATTGTTATTAGATGTACTCCCGTTGACATCAGTTCGACCCTCAATATTTATGGTATAGATCTACTACCTACTATTAAAGTTGATTCTTCTTCCTTAGCTACTTCTTCTTTGTATATTCATGGGTTTGATAACGCTGGTTGACAAGCCCTAAGCACAATAATCCTACCTTTGCGGTTGGGCCCCGTCACCTTTCCCACCTTGGTTTATGTGATTCCTAGCCCTTTACCTTACAATATTCTTCTAGGGAGACCCTAGATCCATGCTATGGGTGCTCTAATTTCTACTCCACATCACTCTTTGAAGTTTGTTGCAAGCAACCAAGTGTTCACAGTCAAAGCTGACCCATAAGCTATTCACCTTTGTGAATTGGTGATTGTTGGTTGGGCTTCAGTTGTCTCCACTCTTAAGAACTGTATTCTATTGCAAGTATGAATTTTTTTTCATTGATTTCATCTTGTTTTTGTTGTCATTGACTTCAAGGTATTTGGTTATTGGTTGTATATGTTGAGGATATTGAGAAAATTGTAATAAAGAATGTTTTCAAGTTGTACATGCATAGTTGGGATGTTGAAAGATGTTGTGATTACATGGATTTATCTTTATGTTGCGTCTGGAGGTGTGTTAGAGTGAATTAATGTGGTATAATTATGTCCTTGGTCCTTGGGTTTTAAGTTCTTTTGAGAAAAATTGATAAACAAGGAAAATAGTGTCATGTAGGTATTCATTGTATTCTCTGGGATGTGCTCCATATTCCTTCTATGCTTGTGCGGTCTTGGCATATTGTTCATGGTTGTTGTAGTTTATGTATCCAAAATTTTGGCTTTTGGATTGTTGTACAGTGTGATATATCTTCACCAGTATGTGAGCTATGTATTTCAATGTGTCTAGCTATGGTCTAGGAGAAATGTAATTGCTTTGAATTTCTCTGAATTTTGGTTTCATGACTTGCAATTCTGAGAATACATTGATGAGGTTGTGTTCAAGTGAAGTTTGTTTTTCGACAATATTGGATCATGTTAAGGATGTGGGTTCTTAATTGTTTTATGTGTTTTACACGAGTGTTGATCGACCTTGTGTTAAACACTACTTACGAAGTTCATGGAAGCGTGTTGAGGCATGTTAGGACTCATTTAGGTCCTCATTAAGTATATGTTTGGGTCACCCTCATTCTAATTCCACTGTAGAGTGTTTTGGCACTGACCTAATTTGAATTGTAAATACAAATTGTGTATGGCCAACCTTGGATGGGTTTCAATGTTGAAGATAGTATAAATACAATTTGATAAGTTTGTGAATTATAAGATAGATGCGAGATGGATGTGAGATATGTGTGTGATGAGAATTTGAGAAGATTATTGTGAATTTCAAGTGTTGAGTTCTTGAAGGCAGTGAGCTCAAGGTGTACTCTATCTTTCAAGCATTTCTACAAATGTGTGAGCGAATTGTGGTGGAATCTCTATTGCATTAAGATAGTTTTCTCCGTGTAACAATCTTCTTTTATATTCATTGTCATTCAGTGGCAAAGAGCCTTCTAGATAGTGAGCCCTTATTGGATAGTGTGTCCTATTATGGTAGTGAGCCTTTGTATTTGGTTTTGGAATTTCTTATATTGTGAGCTAATCCTCACCGTGGTTTTTCCCTCATTTGGTTTTCCACGTAAATCTAGTGTTATTGTGTGCATGGTTTTACTTCTTTCAATTTCTATTTTTGCACTTAACAATCAATCATATTAGCAAAGTAAAGGTTTTGTGAATGCATGTTGATCTAACTTCTAGTGAAAGTTTTAAAGGTTAAAATTGCTACAACCGATTCACCCCCCTCTCAGTTTTCTTGTTCAACAATTGGTATCAGATCAAGGTTTCTTGGAGAAGAGCTTAACTGCTTAAGGAAGATCCAAGATGGGGAGAAAGATCATTATTGAGTGCCCCAAGTTTGATGTGACTAACTATGCATTATAGAAAATGAAGATGGAAGTATATCTATCATTCTATGGTTATGAGATCAAGAAGTCTATTCAAAACTAGTATGTTCCTCTTGCAAATGGTCCAAGTATTGTTGATGAGATCAAAGAGCATGAAATCAACAATAAGGAAAGATTTATTATTGTTAATAGTCTTTCACATTGTGAAGTAGTTAAAGTCATGAATTTCAAGATTGCTAAAGAAGTCTGGGATAAGGTTGAAAGGATGTATGAAGGAGATGAAAAGGTTAAACAAGAAAAGTTGTAGAATTTGGAAGCATAATTTAAGATCTTGTGAATTGGCGAAGATGAGAACATAAAATCCTACATGCAAAGAGTAGATGAGCTGGTAGGTGGAATGAGAGGACTCAATGCACAAATAGATGAATCTAGGATAGTGAAGAAGGTACTCAGAACTCTACTTGATATATACAATGAAAAGGTATCTTCTATAGAGGAAATTATGGATTATAATACTTATACTAAATATCAATTGATTGGTACTCTAACTTCATTTGAAATGAGAAAATATTGGATTGAAAAATGGAACAAAGACAAAAATTGCATTCAAGGCTACAAAAGTGGAAGATCTAGATGAAGACAATCTTGATGAAGTGGAAACAAATTTTGTAAGAAGGATGAAAGAGGGCTTCAATAAGTATCAAGGTAAATTACCATTCAAATGTTTTAGCTATAAAGGAATAGGTCATTATGCTTTGAGATGTCCTAAAAGAGCAGAAAGAAACAAACATGGAAAAGATAAATAAAATAAAGGAAAGATGATCAAAAGAGCATATTATGTTAATGAAGATGCTAGTATTTCTGATGATGAGTCTGATTATGGAGATTTTTATGATAATGAATTCTTGTTCCTTGCTTTAAAAGATGAATCTACTATTTCTAACACTGAAAGATGTGTGAAGGAAAGTGCTCCGGAGAAATTTGAAGGTACTGTGGTCTATGCTCTTCATGCTAAACAAGAATAGAATTACTAGGTTGTTGATAGTGGTTGCTCAAATCACATACCGGTGACAAGAGTAATTTTGTTAAACTTGAGAAATATGATGGAGGCTTAGTTAAGTTTGGAGATGATTCTGGAGCTAAGATTTGTGGGATAGGTTCAATCAGTTTTGATGGGAAGCATAATACTAATGGTGTTTACTATGTTAAGGGTTTGAGACATAATCTCTTGAGTGTTGGACAAATGTGTAAAAAAGCATATAATCTTGTATTCGAATCTATGAAAAAATGTAAAATCATGAAAGGATCTGAAACTATGATTGTTACTGGTAAGAAGACTGAAGGAAACATTTATCAACTTAAAGATGTTGATGGACATTGCTTTATGTCTTAGATTAATGACAGTTGGCTATGGCACCAGAGGATGTGTCATATGATTTTTGAAAACATGGTGAGAATTAGTGCAGTACAAGCTATGAGAAATTTACCAAGGATTACAAAGCCTATTAATGCAGTTTGCAAGGATTGATAGTTTGGAAAGCAAGCTAGAGAAAAATTTAGGCCAAAGGAACAATGTACTACTAGACTACTGCATTTGATTCATAGAAATATTTTTTGTTCTACAAGGGTGAGAAGTCTACAAGGTGACAGGTATTTTATTCTTTTGATAGATGATTACTCTAGAATGACATGGGTTAATTTTCTTAGAGGGAAATCTAATGCATCAAAAAAATTCAAGGCATTTAAGGCAATGGTTGAGAATGAAGAAAATTTTAAAATTAAGCATTTGAGGTTTGGAAAAGGTGGTGAATTCACCTCCAATGAGTTTAACATGTTTTGTGAAGCCCATGGAATAAGAATACAAATGTCTTCCCTTAGAACTCCTCAGTAGAATGGAATTATTGAAAGAAAGAACATGACAATTCAAGAAGTTGCTAGATCAATGATAACATAGGCAGGTCTACGAGAATTTTATTGAAGAGAAGTAATTCACATTGTTGTTTATGTGTTCAATCGATTTCAAGAAAAAGATAACACTAAGACTCCCTATGAGTTATGATGTGGAAGGATTCCTACTATCAAGTATTTCAAGGTATTTGGAAGCAAATGTTATATCAGAAGAGATGAAGAAAATCTTGCAAACTTTGATGCTAGATGTGATGAGGGTATTTTCCTTGGATACTCTACAAGAAGCAAGGGTTATAGATGTTTTAATAAAAGGATGAGAAAGGTTGTAGCAAGCACAAATTCCAAGGTTGATGAAGCATTGAATAATTCAATTGAAGTTGATGGATATGTATCAAATGAACTTGATTGTAGAGAAGTAGAAGTTATTGAAGAACAAGAAAAGCAAAATGATGAAGAAGAAGCTCCAAAAAGGGTTCTCAAAACCCCTAAGTATGTGCAATAGAATCATTCAAAAGATCAAATCATTGGAGACAAGAGAAAAGGTGTATAACTAGAAGCAAAGTTGTTGAAGTTGAGGTAAATTATCGCTTATTTTCTAAAGTTGAGCATAAGATAGTTGGTGAGGAATGTAAATATGAACATTGGATGAAAGCAATGAAAGAGGAACTTATGCAAACTAAGAAGAATCAAACTTGGGAATTGGTACTTAGACAAACAAACAAGAACATAATTGGAAGTGGGTTTTAAGAAACAAATTGAATGAGAATGGAGAAATGGTAAAAAACAAGGAAAGGCTTGTGTGTAAAGGCTACTCACAAGTGGAAGGTGTAGATTTCTAGAATATTTTTCCTTCAATGGCTAGAATGGAAGCTATCAGAATGTTTTTGGCATTCTTGCTCATAAGGACTTAAAAGTTTACTAGATGGATGTGAAGTCTCCATTTCTGAATGGTGAGTTAGAAGAAGAGATCTACATGGAACAACTAGAGGAATTCCAGTTTTTAGATCAATTGGATATGGTTTGCATATTGAAAAAGGATTTATATGGTTTGTAACAAGCTCCTAGAGCTTGGTATGATAGATTGGACAAATATTTGATTCAACAATTTTTCAGCAAAGGTGTATAGAAGTTAGCAATTTATATTTTAAGATTGAAGATGATAATATCTTGATAGTAATTGTGTATGTGGATGAAATTATCTTTGGAGGTAATGAAACTATGTGTAATATTTTTTTGAAGAAATGAAAAAAGAGTTTGAGATATATGTTTCATGAGATGAATTTCTTCCTTGGACTACAAATCAATCAAACAAACAAAGGGATTTTTATTTCACAATCAGAGTATGCAAAAGAAATTTTGAAGAAATTTGGTATGGATGGTTCCAAATAGGTATGCAATCCTATAATAATTGGATTCAAATTGAGTAAAGTTGACGATTCACCTAAGGATGATAAGAGAAAATACAGATCAATGATTGGAGGATTGTTGTATTTAACTACTACTAGATCAGATATCATGCATGCAGTTTGTCTTGTGGCTATATTTCAAGAAGATCCTAAAGAAACACATGTTGCAGCTATCAAGAGGATATCAAGAGGATATTTAGATATCTAAATGGCATTCTAGATTATGGCTTATGGTATCTTAGGGATATTGATTTTACACTAAGTGCTTATACAAATTCAAATTGGGTAGGTTGCACTAATGATAGAAAAAGTACAAGTGGTGGTGCATTCTTTATTAGATGTAGATTAGTATCATGGTTAAGAAAAAAGCAAGATTCAATTTCCTTATCCACTGTAGAGGATGAGTATATTTCTGCAGCATCTTATTGAACGCAAATTTTATCGATAGACAGACATTGAAGGATATTAGAGTAATGTATGATGATCCCATCTCTATTTTTTTTTATAATACAAGTGCAATTAATATTTCAAAGACTCCAGTGATGCACTTAAGGAAAAAGCATATATCTATCAGGTATCACTTTTTGAGAAAGGGTATGGAGAATGAAGTAAAGCCTGAGTATGTACCTACAAAGGATTAGGTTGCTGACATATTCACTAAGGATCTTCCTAAAGATACCTTTGAGTATCTCTAGGAGAAGTTAGGGATTATGGAGATGCATCAATCCAATGGATCTATAGATCTATCTTTCTTTTGGACTGATGTTTGGTGGCTACCTATCAAGGGGAGCAGGTAGTGTCTTGTGTTTTCATTGTGCAGTTGATTGGGTGTACTCCTAAGGGGGAGTATTCAATACTGGTAATGTTCTTGGTGTCAAAGGGGGAGGACAATGTAAAATATCTTTTTCCTTTTCCATTGATGTCAAAGGGGGAGAAAGAATCATGTGAATTTTTTTTTGCATAGGGGGAGAGAAAGTAAAAGTTTTCATGATAAAGTGTGCTTAGATTTTGTTGTGTTGTCTTTGATGGATTTTCATGTCATTTGTTTCCATCAATGACAAAGGGGGAGATTGTTGCAAGTATGAAGGTGTTGTCATCAATGTGAATTGGTTGTTGTTTTCATTGATTTCAAGGTATCTGGTTATTGGTTGTATATGTTGAGGATATTAAGAAATTTGTAATAAAGAAGGTTTGCAAGTTGTACATGCATAGTTGGGTTGTTGAAGAAGTGTTGTAAGTACATGGAGTTATATTTATGTTGCTATGTATGGAGGTATTTTAGAGTGAAGTAATGTGCTAAAATGATGTCTCTGGTAGTTGGGTTTCAAGTTATTTTTAGAAAAAATGATAAACAGAGAAAACAACATCATGAAAGCATTCAGTGTATGCTCCGGGATGTGCTTTGTATTGATTCTATGCATGTGTGGTCCTAGAATATTGTTCATGGTTGTTGGTAGTTTTGTATCTATAGTTTTGGCTTTTGGATCCTTGTACAATGTGATATATCTTCACCAGTATGTGAGCTATGCATTTTAGTGTGTTTTGTTGTGGTTTGGGAGAAAAGTAGTTTCTCCAAATTTCTCTGAATTTTGGTTTCATGACTTGCAGTTCAAAGAATAAGTTGATGAGGTTGTGTTGAAGTGAAGTTTGTTGTCTGGAAAGACTGGATCATGTTAAGGATGTGGGTTCTTAATTGTTTCATGTGTTTTACATGGGTGTTGGTCGACCTTGTGTTAAACACTACTTACAAAGTTCATGGAAGTGTGTTGAGGGATGTTTGGACTCATTTAGGTCCTCACTAAGTATATGTTTGGGTCGCTCTCATTCTAATTCCATCGTAGAATTTTTTGGCACCGACCTGATTTGAATATGTAAATACAAATTATGTATGGTCGCCCTTGGATGGGTTTCAAGGTTGAAGATGGTATAAATACAAGTTGAGATATTGGTGAATGGCAAGATAGATGTGATATATGTGTGTGCGATGTGAATTTGAGAAGATCAATGTGATTTTCAAGTGTTGAGTTCGTGAAGGCAGTGATCTGAAGGTGTACTCTATCTTTCAAGCATGTCTACAAGTGTGTGAGCGAATTGTGGTGGGATCTCTATCGCATTGAGATAGTTTTCTCCTTGTAACAATCCTCTTCTATCTTCTTTGTAATTTTGTATTAGTGATACCTCTGAGTAGTGATCCCTTATTAGATAGTGTGTCCTATCTTAGTAGTGAGCCTTTATGGCAATGAGCCTTTGCATTCGGTTTTGGAATTTCTTATATTGTGAGCTAATCCTCACCGTGGTTTTTCCCTCATTGGGTTTTCCATGTAAATCTAGTGTTATTTTGTGCATGTTTTTACTTCTTTCAGTTTATGTTTCTACACTTAACAATCAAACATATTAGCAGAGTAAAGGTTTTGTGAATGCATGTTGATTTAACTTCTAGTAAATTTTTAAAGGTTAAAATTGCTACAACTGATTTACCCCCTCTCAGTTGTCTTGTTCAACATATTCCATCTCTAACCTCTGATGTAATGACATGTTCCTCAACGATACCCTCCATAGAGGTTTTCCCAAGAGTGAATGTTACTAAAGAAGAACAATCTAAAGAAGAAAGTCCTAAGTCTTCCCCTTCTACATCTTCTAAATTGAATGCATTTCTTGGTGATGATTGGGGATCCTTTGAATTCTCTGAATTCTCCATTGGAGAATACAGAGTGAATCCCGCTCATCTTAAACTTTTGTTAAACTTGAATACCTCTATTAGGAAGGTGGATTTGACTCCCATTGAGAAGGAGAGTTGTGATCCTATTCAGGAAGCTTCCAATCATTCCCCTACTAAGGAGGATGATCCTACTCTTGCTAAGGAGGTTAACGTTTGTGAATCAAGTGATGGAGATGGTTGTGGTCTTGTAGATGCATTTGATGTCTATTGGTGGAAAGTTGCTCTCTACGTGGAACCACCGCCTTCTAAATATTTGAAAACACACTTTGGTCCTAGATATAGGCTCATTTATCAATATGGTTATGGGCATAAAGGCCTTGGACATATTGAGAAAGGAATTCCAGTCCCTATCTAGTTTAAGCCTCACAAGTGCTATATGGGTTTAGGATGCTCTATTGAACAGTCTAAGAAAAAACCTTTGTGGAGGCTTAACATGATTTCAGTTGAACCAGTTAATTAGGTGCATCTTGAATTTATAGAGGATGGGGTAGAGGCTGAAGAGGTCCACCTATATGATTTCTCTTCAGAGGAAGCACTAGAAGAATTCTTAGGCACCTACTCCCATCTACCCTCCTTTCACCACAAACGATGATTCTCGTACTGTCTGAATAAACATATGTACTTTGGCAAATTTGTTTTGAATACAGATGAGGAGGCACAACTATCTAATATAGATGATGGTGCCCACATACTGCATCCTAAAGACCATAGTACCCTCCTCAAGGGAATACTATTGAATTTTTCATGGATACTAAATCTTTTGAAAAAGTGATTAAGATCAAGAAATTCCTTACTTTTGAAGAAGCTAAGGAACACTCTGATCTTTTACATTCTCATCCTGATATCTTCACCTAGTCATATGAGATCATGCCTGGTATTGATGAGTCTATAGTGGTTCACAATATTGTCCTATGGCTTGATGCCAAGCCTGTTCAGAAAAAAATCCAAAAGATCAATCCCAAGGTCGCCTTGTTTGTTAAGATTGAGATAGAGAAGCTATTAAAAGTAGGCTTTATCCGTCCAATTGATTACTCACCTTGGATTTCAAATATTGTTTTTGTTAAAAACCTAATGGTTGTATATATATATATGCATTTACTTTCGTGATCTTAATAAGGCTTCTCTTAAGGATGATTTTTTGTTGCCTAATATTGTTATGAATGTGGACTTGACTATAGGTCATGCTTTTTTATCTTTCATGGCCAGCTTCTTGGGCTATAATCAAATTTGTATTAACTCAAAAGATCAATATAAGACAACCTTTACTACCCCTTGGGGTACCTTTTTCCATGTGGTCATGTTGTTTGGATTAAAGAATATAGGAGAGAATTACCAATGAGAAATGACCCTAATCTTTTATAATTTCATTCATAAAATCTTGGAAGACTACGTTGATGACATCTTGGTGAAATCCATAACTCATTAGGATCATGTAGGGAATCTTCATCTAATTTTTGAAAGACTTCAAATCTATAAGATGATACTTAATCCTCTTAAGTGTGTCTTCAGTGTGGATGAAGGAAAAATGTTTGGATTCATAGTTTCTCATTGTGGGATTGAAGTTGACATGAGTAAGATCTATGCAATTGTTAACATGCCTCCACCTAGGAACATTATTGAGTTGTAGAGTTTAAAAGGGAAGATTCAGGAAATTCATAGATTTATATCTCAATTAGTTGATCATACCCTTCCTTTCACGTGTTTATTAAAGAAGATGTTCACTTTATATGGGATAAAGAGTGTCATAAATCTTTTGATTCAAAAAAAACTTATTTGGTCCATCCAACCATATTAATGTCGGCTATGTAGGTTAGACCCTTTTTTCTTTACCTTGCCACATCACCATATGCTTTGGCAACTTTTCTCACCCAATATGATGATGTCGGGAAAGAAAGAGCTCTCTACTACATTAGTCGCATCCCGGTTGATTATGAAACTTGTTATTCTTCCATGGAAAAACAATGTATTGCTCTTATCTTCACAACACAGAAGTTAAGATACTATCTTCTTCATGTTGAAACACATGTTATTATCAAAAGTGATCTTTTGAAGCACTTGTTTTATAGTGTTGATCTTGTTAGGAGGTTAACAAAATGGGTAATTTTTCTTTCTGAGTTCAACATAAATTTTTTTACTCAAAAATCAATAAAAGGACAAGTAGTTTTCAATCAATTAATGGACGCTCCCTCATCTCACTCCTTCTTGAGTTTGGACTTGTTCCCTAATGAGGATATTTCATAATTAATAATGATCTTGTGTGGAATATGTATTTTGATGGGTCGAGATGTCAGATTGGCTCCAAAGCAGGTGTGGTTCTAATCTCACCTGGAGGTAAGTCAGTCCCTCTCTCCTTTCCATTGGAATTCCCTTGCACCAACAACATCATTGAGTAAAAATCCCTCATTTCTGACTTGCATGCCACGATTGCCTTAAAAATAAAACATCTTCATATACATAGTAACTCTGAGTTTATTGTGAACCAAATTACGAGAACCTATCAAGCAAAGCAAAGTAATTTTCCTTAGTATCGATATCTCACTTTTTCTTTACTTAATCGGTCCTCTTCTTTCACAATAGATAGTGTCTCTAGGAGAGAAATAGACAAGTGGATGCGACGACGAGTGTTTCCTCCTTGGTACCTTTAGATAAGGATATGAAAAAATAGCACTTTTTGGTTCATATCCTTCGGTCTCCTGTTGTTTATGACCAACCTGAACCCAATGCTTAGGAGAATGGTATTCTAACATCTACAACTATCTAAAGACTAGAAACTTTCTCGATGATGCGATGAAGAGCGATCACACTCATATATGGAAGCTTTCGGTCTGTTATGTTGTCTTATCAGATATTCTTTATCAAAAATCTTACAATGGTCTACTTCTCTAATGTCTCACTAAAGTGGAAATACCCCTTTCCCTTAAGGAATCCCATTCAAGCTCCAGGGGTGGACATTTTGGTTGTAAATCCTTGGTACAAAAATTCATTCACATGAGATAATTTTTTTTAAAAATGGAACAATATTCCTTTGATTTTGTTAAGAAGTTATTGCAATATGAACAACATAGTCATCTTATTCATGCTCCTGCACAAGAGTTACAAAATTAGACCTCTCCTTGGTCATTTGCAAAATGGGGGTTGGATATTATTGGAAAGATATCACCTCCTTCTTCTAAAGGACATGTCTTTATCATCACTGCTACCGATTAATTCACAAAGTGGGTTGAAGTTGTCCCTCTTTGATCCATGACCACTAAAGCTATCTATATTTTTCTTCTAAATAAAATTATTTCTCACTTTGGATTTCCTCCCACCTTAGTTTTCAATAATGGCATGCCATTTAAGAACAAGGAAGTGAAGCAATTCCTAGAAAAGTTTCATATTCAACATAGATTCTCTACACTATATTATCCTCAATCTAATGGCCAAGCAAAGTGTCTAATAAGACTCTTGAGCTCATTCTTTTTAAAATAGTGAATAATCATGGTAAGGATTGGCATGCCCAATTGATGTACACTTTGTGGGCCTATGGCATGAGTGTTTGTATAGTGATGGTAACAACGCCTTACAACCTCATGTATGGCACCAAAGCTATCATGCCTTTGGAGTTGGAAATTTCATCTTTATGGGTTTCCCTTAAAGGGTTAATTGATGACAAATATTATGAATCTAATAATTTGCATTAGCTTGAGATGCTCAATGAGCACTGATTATAGGCCCTCAACCATCTTAAGGCTTATTAGTGATCATTATCCAAATAGTATAAACAAGGTGTTCTTCCTAGAACTTTCAAGGTATATGACCTAGTCCTCTATGAGAATCAAAGAAATGTAAATGTGCTACCTGATAAAAAGGGAAATTTCAATCCTAATTGGTTAGGCCCTTACATTTTCATCTCCATGTATAGTTCTGGTACATATGGATTGTCATCCATGGATGGGACACCTCTAAAAGAACCTATTATGCAATGCACCTTTTTCGATACTATGCATAGTGTTTATGTGTCATACATGCATTGTTCACTCTTCAGAGATTGTAGCATTGTGTGTTTTAACATTCCTTCATTAACACATTATGAATTTTTTTGTGTTATGATGCAACCATGTGTGTGTGAGAGAGACATACATGTGTGTGTTTTACTATGTTATGTATCCATGCAATACATTACATGTTTTGGTGAGGTAATTAGATCATCATTGTACTTAGTTAACATACATCCATACATATAAAATCCATAGCACCAACATACATGAATGAAAGGAACATACACATCAAATGAAGAACCCCAATGATATCAAAATTGGTATCTCATGTATATATATAAATATCAACGTCATGTACATGTATCATGCCATTTTCATCAAAAAGTGAGTGGTTGTTGTATATATGTATCATTATCTATACATCAAAAAGTGGCCTATAATATATATAACATCGCTACAAAAATGATGTACAAAATGATTGTCTAGGCCCCGAGCATGTGGCCCCCAAATCCCTCTAGTTGTGGTTGTGGTTGTGGCTGAGGCTGAATGGTAGACACAGAGTGGGCCCTATGCATCCGGGAAACATACCCTTCTAGGGGCCTACCTGGGTATATATAGGCCCCCAGGGTCCATTTTTCCTAGTGCTTGTGGTCCCTCCATTTCTCTTACTCTTTCCCCCATGACTGGGGGAAAAACTAAGAGGGGGAATATAGTCACTTCTTTATCAAAATTTTCTTCCAAATCACCACATTTTTTCTTGATCATTCTTCTCGCCTTAGTAGCTTCTTTTGATTTTCAAGCTAACTTAAAATATGGAGTTTGGTAAAACAAAATTTTGTGTGACTTTTTCATGACAAATGTTGTATTTTCGTTGAGTTCGATCGCTAGGGGCATCTTCAGTACTTGTCAACTTGACCTCTATGGCCTCTACAGTATCCTTTTTGGCACATAAATCGGTAAAATTTCAAGTTTTGGGTTGAATTTTTCTTTTCTACTTTAGTGTGGCTGATTTTTTCCAAAATCGAGCCCACTAAAGTGGGGGAAAAATGTAATGTCACAAAATTGCACCTAGGGGAAATTTCACATTTTAGCACTTTTCCTAGCATTTATTGCACCTAAACGCATTTATGATAAGAGCCTCATGGGTTGAAATTTCATGATTCCAACTCCATGAGGTCCAATGATGAAGCGACAACAGTCTGTCATCCTATTTCTTGAAAACTAGCATTTTGGATGCCTTTGTAGTGCACAGACGTTTGCATGGTGCACTAGCGTGCTAGTAGTTTTTTGAGTTTGAAACATGGAATCTTGAAATATTGACTCAAAAAACACATCTTTGTAGATATATTCTTGGGTGTAATGGCTCCTTCCACCCTTGCATGCAACCAAACTCCCTTTTGCTCTCATTTTGGGGGGTTCTCTCTCATTTGATCTATTCTCTTCTCAATCTCACTTCATATTTTTAGCCTCTTCTACTCTTGGAAATAACACTTCTACAAGTGAAGCTCTGTCAACCCAAGGTCCCTCCAATAGCCAAATCTCTCTAGCAAGCATTCAATGGTATGTGCATGTATTCAAGAGGGGTGAGGCCTATTGGTAACACTCTCTTGCTCTTATCTATTTGAAAATAGATTAGATATCTTTGTTTATTTACTATTTGGTGGTGCGGGTTCTCCTCCTCAAGCGGGGATTGTTTTCACCACTTCCTTTTATCTATTTTTTTTACTCTCTCTATTTATCTGGCTATCTGTGGACGTGGGAACACCAAAATAGGGGTTTGACTGCGGCAAGACTTAAAACAACCCCAACATTTTTCCTTGTCTTTTCTATGTGTAGGTTGCGAAAGTAGAGCTCAGAGGAAGGATTCAGACATTTGGCCATTTTTAAGTCTTCTTTGGGCTCTCCTTATATTTTATCTCATTCTTTGTCTTCTATTTAGTTACTCTATTAAATAGACCTCAAATCCATGTTAGATAGTGAAGCTTTTAGTCCTTCTGCCCAAGTCTTGAATTCTCTATTGTTGGGGACACTAGTGCATCCTTTGGACTCCAACGTGCCACATTGGCATCTTGATTCTGCATTGTAGTCCGTCAACCAAGAGCTCCTTCTTTTGAGGCAGAGATCTAGAAATCTTGCTGTCTTAGATTTTGAAGCAGTCTTTCGAGATAATTAGTTTGTGTATAGTTTCTTTGTAATTTCTTCATCCAGCTAGCATTGAGGTGGTTAAGGGCAGTTGACTCCCTGGGATTCTCTTGAGAACAAAGAGACTTGTGAGTAGTGAATCCCCCTTATCTCATAGCTCTATAAAAGAACCCTAAGACTCCTAAGTATGTGCAAAAAAAATATTATGAGAATCAAATAATTGGAGACAAGAGAAAATGTGTGCTAAAAAGAAGAAAATATATTATGGCAAAGGAAAAGGTAAAATTTTGTTTAATCTCTAAAATAGAACCTAAAACAGTTACTAAAGAATGCAAGGATGAAAATTGGATCAATGTTATAGAAGAACTGAGGTAGATTGAGAAGAATCAAACATGGGAACTGGTCTCGAGAAAAACAAGCAAGAATGTGATAGGAACTAAATGGGTTTTTAGGAATAATTTGAAGGATAATGGAGGAGTTATCGTAAACAAGGCTAGTCTTGTGTGTAAAGACTACTAAAAAATGGAAGGAATATATTTTTAAGAGACCTTTGCTGCAGTAGTAAGAATCGAGGGTATTAGGATGTTTTTGGATTTTGTGACACATAAAGACTTCAAGGTATATCAGATGGATGTAAAGTTTGCATTTTTGAATGGTGAGTTAGAAGAAGAATTGTACATTGAACAACTAGAAGGTTTACAGTTATCAAAAGATCCTGATATGGTTTGCAAGTTGAAGAAGACATTATATGGTCTCAAACAAACTCCTAGAGTTTGGTATGCAAGATTGGATAGATACTTATTGCAACATGGATTCAAAAAGGGTATCACAAACAACAACCTTTACTTCAAAGTTGAGAAAGATCAAATCTTGATTGTGGTTGTGTATGTTGATGATATAATCTTTCAAGGAAATGAGACCAAGTGTAAAAAGTTTACAAAGAAGATGCAAAATGAGTTTGTAATGTCAATGCTTGGGGAAATGACTTTCTTTGTTTGGCTACAAATTAGTCAATCAGAAAAAGGTATATTCATTTCACAATCAAAATATGTAAAGGAAATGTTAAAGAAGTTTGGAATGGATGATTATAAACCATTATGTACTCCCATGGTTACTGGTTGACAATTAAGAAAAAATGATGAATCTCCTAAGAGATATCTGACTTGTCAATTAAGAAAAAATGATGAATCTTGTAAGAGATATCTGACTTGTCAATTAGGCAAAAATGATGAATCTCCTAAGAGATGTTTTATTAAGTATAGATCCATGATTGGTGGATTAATATATCTAACTGCAACTAGACCTGATATTATGCATGAAGTATGTCTTGTGGCAAGATTTTAAGAAGATCCTAGAGAGTCATATGTGGTAGTAGTAAAAAATATATTCAAATATTTGAAGGGAAATCCGAACTATGGTCTATGGTATTCTAAGGATATTAATTTTTATTTGAGTGCATATATAGATGTAGATTGGGTAGGTTGTGTGGATGACATAAAAAGTACAAGTGGAGGTGTTTTCTTCCTTGGAAATAGACTAGTTTCTTGGATAAGTAAGAAGTAGGATTCAATGTCATTATCTATTGTAGAGGCATAATATATTGTTGTAGCATCTTGTTGTACACAGGTGTTATGGATGAAGTAGACATTGAAAGATATCATAATATCATATGATGAACCTATTCCTATCTTGTGTGATAATACAAGCACTATCAAAATTTTAAGAATTTGTATAATGCATTCAAGAATAAAGCATATATCTATCTGATATCACTTTCTAAGAGAGAAATTTGTTGAGAAGGAAGTAAAGTTGGAGTATGTTCCTAACAAAGATCAAATAGCAGATATCTTCACAAAGTCTCTTTCAAAAGATTAATTTGAGTATCTCAAACATAAGCTAGGGGCTATTTCCCCTCCTTTCAACTAGATGCATAAGATTGTGCATCTCTCCAGGAGAGCAACACAAGATGTATTCTTTTTCATAGTTTAATGAAGGCTACCTCTCAAGGGGAGTAGGTAGTGGTGTCTTTGTCCAGTGCAAATAGGGGGAGCATATTTTATGCCTAAAGTGAAGCATGTAGGTTTTTCCCTTTACCATTGATGTCAAATGGGGAGAGACATAAGTATGAAAAACATAGGGAAATAAATGTTCAAGGGGGGAGTTGAAGTAAGGGGGAGAGTTTCTTGAGTATTAGAGATACATAGCTACTTTTTCCCATGGTTTTTTAGTAGATGTTGTCATCAATGACAAAGGAAGAGATTGTTGCAATGTGTTGTCATTAGTTTTTTCATTGATGCCAACCTATGGTATGGATATGTGGAGAAGGTGTTTATGGTGTTGAGCAAGTGTTGTAGATGCAGCAGGGTCACTTGGTTTCCAAGTTCTTTTGAGAAAATTTGCATAAATATTGTACAAGGTAAGTGGGAAGTGTTCTATATTTTTATCATCATTTCATCAGTCTTGAATATGTTCTTGTGTGGTTTGAAAGTGATGATTAGAGGTATTCGCATGTGTTATATCCAAAGTTTTTAGTTCTAGATCATGTGACAGTAGAAGATATGTTTGACAATGTGTTGAACTGTCTCTAGTTTGTGAAGAGGGATATTTGGGAGAAATGGAATTGCTTTGCATTTATCCATGTTGAAGTTTCTTATCTTGTGAATTTCATAATATGCTAATAATTTTTGTATCTACCTTCCATTGGTTTTTTTAGTGTTCAGTTGTTCTGCAAGCTTGGTTCATGAGTTGTATCTTTATGGTAGTTTGACTAGTTGTGCAATATGATAGTATTCTCAATTTCATATTTTTATGCCAGTGTTTTAAATTTTCTATTGATTTTGTAATATTCCAAGGTGTTGTGTAATTTTTCTACGTGATTTGCAAGATGTTTTCAGTCTTAGTGAAGTGTGAATTTGGTTGCTTGATGGTGTTAGTGTCGATTTGGCCAACTTGGTATGTTAGTGTTGTTTATGGATGAACTTCATGGTTTGTGGAAGCCTAGTGTAGCGTGTTGGTATATATTTAAGTCTTGGTTAACCCTTGATGTGGTCTACCCTCACTTCTTTCCACTACAGAGGTGTTTAGTGCTGACCTATTTGGTGGTTGCATGTTTGAGGTGCATACATTTCATTGAAGTTGACATAGAGAAGGTTATTCGAGGTTGTGGAGATATATATGCAAGCTCAAGTTTTTGGAGAGGTGTGTGGCATGGAATGATGTATTTGTGATCATTTTTTGATATTTGAGTGTGAGAAAGAATGCCTAAGGCTATTGGAAGTAGTGAACAAAAGGTGTCTACAATTTAGCGTGTCAGAAGTTGTTGGATGCAATGAGTCAAAGGTTGCAGATGGTAAAGAGACATTATGGTGGTTTCTCTAGTTTCTCTAAGGTAGTGAAACTCCTTGTAACTATTTCTTTGTAATCCAAAAGAAGAGATATTCCATGGTAGTGAGCCTTTTCTTTTAGACAATGATTCCTTTGGGAAATGAACCTTTTATAATCCATTTTGGTTTTCATATAGTGAGTTAATCCTCACTATGGTTTTTTCCCTTATAGGGTTTTCCATGTAAAAATTTGGTGTTCTATTTTGAATGTTTGTGGATGTGTTGCTATTTCATTTGTCAATATTATTAATAAGTTTTTGAAGGTTTTAATGCATAATTGATTCATGCCCCCTCTCACTTGACATGTGTGTCTAACATATATACCCTACTTTTCTTACCAATGTCTAATATATCTTTCAAAATCTCTCCTTCTCTTCTTACGTCCAATTTTCTTAATAGGGATTGCTTATTATTCTTCACCACTCTCATCAACTCTAGGGTTAGGGTTTATTTTCTAGTCTTATTTAAAATTATCCATTTAAATATTCATTTCTTATTCATCTCTAAGATATCTTATATCTTTCCATCCACATTAACAACACCTTGAATCTAAAGCAAGCTATCTCACTACAATAATCTATTCACAAGAAGAAGAAATTGTAGAATATCATCTCAATCTCTCTCCTCAAGATTCTAAATGTATTCTCAAATACCACTTAGTGAAATGAAAAATATATTTAATTAAATAAAAAAATTATAATGAAATAATAAAACAATAATACAATATTCATTTGTAATAGTGGCATTGTGTGATGGTTGAGTAGTTGTGTTGTTATTATTTCCATCAAGGTTCAAACCCCATTGGGGTGTACTTGTTGAGAATTTATATTGGGGATGAGGTCCCCTATTTGTGACCTCACCGGTTCATAGCTCCAAGTCAAAAGTGTTTACCCCTCTTTAAAATAAAATAAAATAATACAATATTTATTGATTCTTAATCATGAAAAAATATAATCTACCATAGTGGGCTTCCAACATGCTAGGCCTTACTCCTTTGGTTTTAATGAGTGAATTATTGAATTCAAATTATATTACAATACAATATTTTGTCAAACTTGAGTCCTAACTCAAATATCCAATGTATCTTTTCTATCAAATGATTATTAACAATGTTTATAATCTTGGTTTACTATTGTTGGAATTTGAATTCAACTGTATTTTTATTCCATAGTGACGAATAGTCGATATTGAGTACCTAGGTAGTGCTTCAGGTATGTGCCCAATGCGGCTAAATGCCTATTTATTCAATCAAAGGTTGAAATGACAAGGGGTCCCAAGGGGGTTGTCATAGCCCCCTTGGATGCCAAATGGAATTCACAGTGAAGGAATTTATGATGAAGCCATAAAAAATGGGACTCACTATTTATGGTACTTTTGACAAATGTTTGACAAGTAGTTGTGTGAGTCATGCTTTTTATTTTTGGAAATTTTGTTTGACAAGGACTCTAAAACTCAAATTTATTATACTCTTTCAAATTCATGTTTTTTGTTACTTCCAAAAGATTTTTGTAATTGTAAATTTACTAAGAAATAAAAATACGAAGATATTTTTGCTCGTTATTTTTACCTAGTATAATTTTACCAAATTCTCCACGTAAATATTGAGTTAAATTTGTGCTTCTAGTTTTTCTCTATTTATTTTGCACTGTAAAATTTTCCTTCAACTATAAGGTGACACAAATCTTAATTCCCATAAAACATGCAATCAACCAAATATTTAAATGAATCTCCAAAATTGAATGTGGTTCACACCATAATAACTACTACATCCAATGTAACTTGAAACATGTTTCTTTATCACCAAAATCTTTGGAAAGATATCATAAGTCACAAATAATAAAGTATAAGTTCATTAAGCCCCATAGAAGATCAAAAATACAAATTATGTAAAAAAATATATGATAATCCATACAAGGAGAAGGAGATCTACTTGGTATCAACATCCTTAAGAATCTTATTTCTTCTAATTATACCCTATAAAAATTGTTAAATTTTAAAAAATGGGACTTAAAAAAAAAAGTGGAGCTCATAAAATAGATCTTGAGATGTTGCATTCTACCTCATGTATAAGTAAAGATTAGATGAGGCTACTAAACATGTTTCTCTAGTATATACATGCATACATACTCAATAAGGATTATCTTCTATTATAAATACATTTAAAGATAATATAATGAACTTTTTTTTATGTTTTCCTAGGCTTAATTATTTTCACCTTAACAAGATAACTTTCCAATTCCTAACCACTATTTAGTGACCAAAGTGTAAGGAAATTAGGAACACCATGAAAAGAAAAAAAATATATTATAAATTCTAATTTATTGGACACCCTCTAATTAAAATATAAAAGATAATACATAATATTTTTTGTCATTTATGATGTTTACATCATCTTTCCAAGTAGAACTTGAAACACATGTAAGAAGCTTCTATATTTTCAATACACTCATCATATTCTAGTGCATACTAAACAATGAAGACATTATTCCTTTGCTTTTCATTTTATCATTTATCTTTCATCTTCATCTTCTATTAATTTTTCATAAAAATTATGAATATTTTTTATGATCTCAACTATTAGCTATAATGTCTTGTCCCTACCATATTTTTAACTACAAATATTTTTCACTCATATCTAGTTTTTTATTTCACCTTTATTTTCCTTTCTATAATGATGTTCATTTTCATGAAAGTTGTAAATTATTATATTATTTAGTTCATCAATAGATATTGAAAAGTTCTTGATTTCTTAAATTGATTTTCTGAATGGTACATATTGCCAAAATATGACATTATGTTTCTATGTTTTGATGAGTACCCTTTGGTGTTAGGATTTAGGTGTCATCAACCTTGTAAATCCTTTAATTTATTATTCTCCTAAAGTTTTTTGTATATTTACCCATAAGAGGTGAAACCGTTTGACCAACGGTGGTCAAAGAAACAATGTAAATGCAGTGTTATCGTTACTATTTGTACTTTTGGAAAAGGACAATATAGCTAGGCATCCCACTTCGGAATCTTCTAAAATGAGGTTGTTGGGTCAAAATAGGGTGTTGTAAGAGAATATATGACATATATGACAGTTTTCATAAGATGCTATGACAATATGATAGATTCCCTGTGACAGAATATGCTATTTTTGGACCCCAGGCGCCCATGCATGAGAGATGCCTTATGGCAGTTGTAAGGGCATCTGTAAGAGGCTATTTTTGGTATTTTTTGACCATTTCAAGGAGGGATGCATGGGTTTTTATAGGTGGTATTTCTGCCTATTTTTGGTGAAACCATGGTGGTATTCATCCTCACAAATCTTTTAAAATTGGGGCCTTGAGCTAGAGTTATTCAATTCAGTTTTACAGGTTTGCAGGGTAACAGGGTGATGTTGGATTTTACAAGGAATGATAAGAGAAGTCTATTGTTGCATGTAATATTTTAGATTATCAGCAATATACTTGTCTCTCTTTCGGTGGTAGAGTTTTTTCCCTTCAAGGTTTCTCCATGTAAATCTGTTGTTGCATGTGTTATGATTCTTCTATCTCTTTCTCTCATTCTTTCTTCACAATAAGGCTAAAGGATAATCTACATATTTCAGATTTGCATTCACTTATTTAAGTTCATATTGCAAGCTTTCTTCACCTTGATAATCAACATTTGGTATCAGAGCTAACAATTTTGTTAAGGAAGGGATGCTTTCCTTTTAAAGTGTTGAAGGTTTTTTGCTGCAATGGCAACTTTTGTGTGGTTGGTTTTGAAAATTTGTGAAAGATTGCATACCATGGCGTCCACCTCTCATCAAGATATTGTGATGTTCAATGGAATTGGTTACGAGATGTGGAATTTGAAAGTGGAGGATCTCCTTAAGGAGAGAGATCAGTGGTTACCAGTTTCAGTTGATAAGAAGCCATCTAGTTCAACCTTGTCGGATGAAGATTGGAAGAAGTTAGAAAAGAAGGCTCAAGGGACCATTCAGTTGTGTCTCACTAATTTTTTCCTCCTGAATGTCTCTTCAAAAGACATGATATACAAGCTTTGGAGGAAGATAGGTGATATCTACCAAACTAAGAGTTTGTCTAACAAATTGTATCTCAAAAGATGTTTATATTCATTAAAGATGAAGGATGGTGATTCTATTGCTAAACATTTGAATGATTTTAATGTGATTATAATTTAGCTTGCATCTATTGATGTTAAAATAGAAGATGAGGATAAATGCATTTTATTTATTCTCTTTGCCAGAACCTTGGGAAAATTTAATTGTTGTTATAACAAGTGGTGGTGTAGAACCTAAGATGGATAATATTATTCCCATAATTCTTTTAGAGGAGATGAAGAGGAAGACCATGCATAGTGGCTCCCAAGATGCCTTGCATGTGCAAGGTAGGCCCAAGGAGAAAGGTCCTAAAGGGGATAAGAAGAAGGAAAAGTCTAAAGGATGATCTAAGACCCCTCGAAAGAGTAGAGTGAAGTATTGGAACTGTGGTAAACGAGGACATGTGAAGAAGGAATGTAGAAACAAGAAAGAGAATGCAGATTCCTGCACGGAAAATTCCTCTGATGCTTTGATTATTTCAGCTAACACAGTTTGTGATGATGCTTGGCTTATTGATTCAAGTGCTTCCTTCCATATGACTCCTCATAAGGAGTGGTTTTCTACATACAAAGAATATGATGGAGGATAGGTCTTTATGGGTGACGATAGCTCACAAAATATTATCAGTAAAGGAAAGGTAAAGTTGTGTTTCAGTGATGGGAGGGTTAAAATCCTTGATGATTTTTTACATATTCAAGGACTTATAAAAAGTTTAATTTCGGTTTCCAAGCTGAATGATTCTGGAATGCATGTGACATTTGACAAGTCTCGTTGCAGGATGGTAAGGGGAAGTTTGGTGGTTGCTAAAGGTTCCCAGATAGGAATTTTTTTTATGCTACATGCCTCTACTTTTTGTAACTAGCACTGAAAATGCATGTATGTTGTGGTACCATAGATTGGGTCACATTGGTGAAAAAGGTCTTAGGACCAAACTTGATAAGAAGCTAGTAGACGATATTTCTAATTATTCTGTTGGTAAAAATGATTTTTGTGAAGATTGTGTGTTTGGTAAATAAAATAGGTCATCATTTCTTAAAGGAACTAATAAAGCTAATGGATTGTTAGAACTAATTCATTTGGATGTATGTGGTCTAGTGGATATAGATTCTTTGAGTAGATATCGTTATTATGTTTCCTTCATTGATGATTATTGAAGATATACTTGGATTTATTTTATGCATACAAAATCTGAAATTTTCACCAAATTTAAGGAATTTAAGGCATTGGTTGAAAAGCAAATAGATTATGAGATAAAAGAATTGAGATTTGACAATGGGGGTGAATATTGTTCTAAGGAATTTGAGGAGTTTTGCAAACATGCAGGAATTGTTAAGCAAAAGACTACACCTTACAAACCCCAACAAAATGGGGTAGTAGAAAGAATGAACCATACATTGATGGAAAGGGCTAGAAGCATGTTAAGTAGTGCTAAGTTAGATAAATGATTTTGGGTAGAAGCTATCGGTACTGCTTGTTATTTAATTAATAGATCTCCTTGTAAAGCTCTTGTTGATAAAACACCTTATGAAATGTGGTTGGGTAAAAATCCTTCAATTTCACATTTAAAGGTCTTTGGTTGTGAGGCTTTTGTTCATGGGCCTCAAGAGAAGTAGTCTAAATTGGATCCCAAATCTCAGAAATGCATCTTTGTAGGTTATGGCAAAATTTTTTAAGGTTATAAACTTTGGAATCCACTAACACAAAAGATGATATTTTCAGGGAATTTATAGCTAACTTTGAAGATGAGCAATCATAGGAAAAGTCAAAGACAGTGAATTTTGAAACTAAGCAAGAAGATGCACATGTGGAAGAACAGAGAGATGGAGAAGAAGATGGAGAAGAAGAAGAGAGCTCTGAAGAATATGTTGTAATAGAAGAAGTTGAAAACAACGAGGATGAACATGAGTAGGAACCTCTTACTCCACTTTTGAGAAGGTCCACAAGACAACAAAATCCAATTGATAGTTATAGCCCACCTAATTTTCATTATAAATTTTCTTTGTTATGTATTGATGATGAACCTAGATCTTTTAGGGAGGCTCTCTCTTCAGAAGAATGTGAGTCTTGGAGCAGGCCATGCAGGATGAGATGATGTCTTTGAAAAACTGTGACACCTGGGATCTTGTTAGTTTTCCCAAAGGAAGAAAGGCCATTGGTTGTAAGTGGGTAGATAAAAATAAGTTTGGTACAAAGGGAAAGTTGGAATGGTACAAGGCCAGATTAGTGGCCAAGGGCTACTCCCAAAGAGAGGGAGTTGATTTTCGTGAAATATTCTCTCTTGTTGCTAAGTTAACTTCTATTAGATTCCTTTTATCCATTGCTACTTCTTATGATTTAGAAATAGAACAAATGGATGTTAAAACTACTTTCTTGCATGGGGATCTTGAGGAGGAAATTTATATGCAACAACCTGATGGTTTTGTTGTGAAAGGAAAATAACACTTGGTTTGCAGGTTAAAATGGTCTCTATATGGTTTGAAACAGTTGCCTAGGATGTGGTACCAGAAGTTTGATGCATTTACATTAAATTTAGGTTTTGTTAGAAGTGAAGAGGATCATTGTTTTTATTTTAAATTTATTGATGATCATATACTAATTATTGTCTTATATGTGGATGATATGTTGTTCACTGGTAACAATAAGGCAATGATTAGGGAACTTAAAACTCAACTTTTTCACACATTTGATATGAAAGAGTTAGGGGATGCTAAATATATTCTTGGGATGGAAATCATTAGGGATCAGGTTCACATAAAGCTTTGGTTAAGTCAGAGTAAGTATGTTAACACTATTTTGCAAAGATTTAATATGCAAGATTGTAAACCAGTAAATATTCCATTTCCTATTGGTACTAAGTTGAGTTTAGACAAGTGTCCTTAATTGGATGATGATATTGATGAAATGTCTAAAGTTCCTTATGCTAGTGTTGTTGGTAGTTTAATGTATGCAATGGTTTGTACTAGACCAGATATAGCCCAAGCAATGGGAGTTCTAAGCAGGTTTATGTCTAACTTCGGTAAAGAACATTGGACTTTTGTTAAAAGGGTATTTAGGTATTTGCAAGGCACTTCTGATTACTATTTGGTTTATCATGGTACTAAAAATGTTGATAAGGCATTGGACAGATAGGGTTTTGTTGATGCAAATTGGGTAGGTGACTTGGAAAGTCGAAGGTCCACTAGTGGCTATGTGTTTACTTTGTTTGGAGGAGTAGTGAGTTGGATGAGTAAAAGACAACCTATAGTTGCTTTGTCTACCACTGAAGTAGAGTATATGGCTGCTACACATGCCTCTAAGGAGGCGGTTTGGTTATAGAGACTTAGTAATGGTATTGGTTTTGATTTTTGGATAGTGAGGATCAAATGTGATAGTCAAAGTGCCATATGTTTGGCTAAAAATCCTATGTATCATGCTCGTACTAAGCATGTTGATGTTCAGTATCACTTTTTTGTGAGAAACAGTTGAGAATGCACATGTCTTGATTGAAAAAGTTGACACTTTGGATAATTTTTTAGATTCTCTTACGAAGCCAGTTACCATGGATACGTTCTCTTGGTGCAGAAAGACCATGGGCCTTGATCACTGTACTTAATTCTATGTAATTGTATCCCTATGGGTGTAATTTACAATGTATGATGTCAAGTGGGAGAATGTTAGGATTTAGGTATGATCAACCTTGTAAATCCTTTAATTTATTATTCTTCTAAAGTTTTTTATACATTTACCCATAAGAGGTGAAACTGTTTGACCAACGGTGGTGAAAGAGACAATGTAAATGCAGTGTTACCATTACCGTTTGTCCTTTTGGAAAATGACAAAATAGCTAGGCGTCCCACTTTGGAATCTTCTAAAATGAGGTTGTTGGCTTAAAATAGGGTGTTGTAAGAGCATCTATGACATATATGATATTTTCATAAGATGCTATGACAGTATGATAGATTCCCTATGACAGAATATGCTATTTTGGACCCTAGGCGCCCATGCATGAGAGATGCCTTATGATAGCTGTAAGAGCATCTGTAAGAGGCTATTATTGGTATTTTTTTACCATTTCAAGGAGGGAGGCATGGTTTTTTCTAGGTGGTTTTTCAGCCTATTGTTTGGTGAAACCATGTTGTTTTTCATCCTCACAAATCTCTTTAAATTGGGGCCTTGAGCTAGAGTTATTCAATTTAGTTTTGCAAGTTTGCAGGGTAACAGGGTGCTGTTGGATTTTATAGGGAATGATAAGAGAAGTCTATTGCTACATGTAATATTTTAGATTATCAGTAATATACTTTCCTCTCTTTCGGTGGAGTTTTTTTCCTTCGGGGTTTCTCCACGTAAATATGTTGTTGCATGTGTTATGATTCTTCTATCTCTTTCTCTCATTCTTTCTTCACAATAAGGCTAAAGGTTAATCTAAATATTTCAGATTTGCATTCACTTATTTAAGTTCATATTGCAAGCTTTCTTCACCTTGATAATCAACATTTTCCACTTATAAGAATTGTACTTTACATCTCTCACAAATTAGAAATATCATATTTTGGCAGTATGTACAATTCCTAATTGAAACAATACAAACAAGATGGCAGGGGAATTTGAGTAGTGGGTGTGGGTGTGCATCCTGTGAGGGATCATGACTTGCATGTTTTTTCTACTTTGTGCATGTGACTAGGTAGGTGTGCAACTGTTTGTCTTGGCACTGGGTTTTGATCTACATGCCTTTGTCTTGGAGTGGGTTATTTGGAGTTAGTTGTGTGGGGTTCTCTGGTAGAGGGGTTTGCTAGCTTGGGGTGTTGTTTGTGTGTGACGAGGTTTTTGTACTGGTGGAGTTTGTCTCTTTTCAATTTTTTTGTCTTCTTTTGTGTGGTGGATGTGTTTGATGATGGATGCAGCTATAGGTAATGTGAACAATATGTCTTTTTGTGGAAGTATTATTGGGGTCTTATTCACCCCATCTATGCTTGCTAAGGGTCTAAAATTTTTAAACATTGTCTCAAATGGTGTTGGTTCATCACAAGTTGGTGGGTCTCATGCTCGAAAATTGAATGGTTATTTAGTTAAGAGTGTGTATCATCTGGTCCTTGTGATTCAACTAGACTCTATTGAGGGGGATGTTTCCTATATATGTAACCATGCTTTAATATGTAATTTTATGGGGATCAAATTCTCTCTTCCATTGCTCGAGTCTTGGGTTCATCACACTTGGAATCCAAAAGGAGATGTGGAGGTTATACAAGCAACCAACAATTATTTTATGGTTGTGTTCTCTTGTTTGGAAAATAAAAATAGGGATTTTGAAGGTGGAACCTCTTTTTATAATCAGGTTGGATTATTTATTAAACCTTGACACATCGGACTTAACCTAGTTGAGGAGCTTCCCTCTAAGGTGTTGGTTCAGGTGAGGCTTCCATGGCTTTCTCTAGAGTTTTGGAGGAATGATATTATGCACATTATTTCTCTCATGTTGGGTAAGCCTGTGGAACCATTGCAATAGACTCTAGAGAAAAAGGTAATCTCCCTTGCCCACATTTGTGTTGAGATTGATTTAAAGAACCCATTACTAGATGTTTTGTAAATTCAAGTTGGGTCCACATCATGGGTTCAATAGCTTGATTATGAGGCTTTTCCCTTTTGATTTTGGATTTTTCATGAATATGGGCACCTGTAGAAGAAATGTCCTAAGCTCAACACTTCAAGATTGGCCTCTAGAGGGGATTTGGCTAAGAGACCTCCTTGCCTTGATCCATCAAAGGCTAAAGGGAAAGCCCCTATGTTTGATGGTGGGATTGATAAGGCGGGTTTTATTCTGGTAAATTCACACAATAAGGGAAGATTCTTGAAGAGGACCCTTAAGGATAGGCAAGATGATGCCACTTTTAATTGGTTTGAGGCCTTGTAATATTTTGACCAACAAATGGAGTTTACATATGACTTTAAATAATAATTCTTTCTTGGAGGAGGATAAATTGGATTCCAAAGAGGTTGGGAGTGGTAATAATCCAATGGGGATGGGTACCAATGCTTTGATAGATTTTGGTCATGTCTCAGAGTCTCTTGGCTTATCAATTATTCTAGTGGAAAATGAGGTGGATTTTGGTCCATCCATGTGTTGGTTGGGTTCACAACTGATGGTCCTCCAAGATAGGGAGGAAGAAAGGTCAAGATAAGATCAAGTTAATGGGTGAGAATTTGGTGTAGTCAAGTTTAGTCAAAAATTTTGAATCTCATTTTTCAAACCACCAAAAATGATTGTTCTCTCTTGGAATGTGGGAGGTTGAACAATATCCCTAGACAAAAAATATTTTGGAAAATGATCAGGGCTCATTCCCCTGATGTTTTATTTATTGAAAAAACTAAGTTGTCGGTGGAGGGTATGGTCAAGATCACCTCTAAGCGTTGGTGGCAAGGTTAGTGTCAGTGCATTAGGGCATAGGGCAGTGTCAATGGGATTTCATGTCTTTGGGACAAGAAAAATATTTCCCCTCTGTGGTGGATTTCAGGTAGGCACTTGTTGTTCATGGTTGCTTCAAGCTTTGACTCTGGAAAAATCTTGTTGTTCTCTAATGTCAATGCTATGACTAATTTGGCTTGTAAAATTCGCATACATGAGATCATATAAGGTATGTGTGATCCTTTGGTCCTTTGGTTCCCTGGGTTGTGGCTAGATATCTTAGTGCTATTCTCAATCTTGATGAAAAGAGGGGTGGGTTGGATTGGCCGAAATATTTTTCATCAATGTTTAGAGATAATATAGCCTTGTTGAACTTGATTGAAATAAAGGATTTTAATGGTACATTCACTTGGAGTAACAAGAGATGTGGGGTGAATTTATCTCTGAGAGGTTGGTCAGGTTCTTAGTTTCCAATTTTTGGATTGGCAATTAGTGGATATTCTCCAATTCAAAAATTCTTGATTGGAGGGGTTTGGATCACTGGCCTATAAAAATTTTAGCACATGGGAGTGATAGTGCTAAGAATCCCTCTTTCAAATTCTATCCAATGTGGTTGTGTGAGCCTTCTCTGTAGGACCTTATGAAATATTGGTGGTTTAGAGGTTTTCCTCTGCATGGGACAACAATGTATACCTTCGTTAAGGGGCTTCAATTTGTGAAATTTCGGATAGAGAAGTGGAACAAGGAATGTTTTAGGAATATTTTTAAGGATAAATCAACATCGTAGAATCATTTGAATTTCATCTCTAGGAATAACATAGATTATGGGATTACCCAAGAGTCCCTTAAAGATAAAGAGAAAGCTTTGAAGATGTTATCTAAATGGGAACTGTAGGAAGAATTGTTTTGGAAACAAAATTCAATAATTTATTGGCTTCATGAGGGAGATAGGAATACATTCTTCTTCTATAAATTTTTCAAATCTAGGGGACATGGAAATTTAATTTCTTCAATTGCTTCCTCTCAAGGTGTTCAATTATCCTCTTTTTAGGATATCTCTCAAGAAGCTACTCGATATTTCTCTTCCTTATTCACAAAGAACTCTCTCAAGGAAGTGGGGGACGTGAAACAAGTTTTGGCTTGTGTTTCCCCTATTGTTCCCTTTGAAGAAAATGTTGTGCTCAATCAGCGTATTTCCCTAGATTAGTTGGAGGAGATTGTTTTCAATATGGAAAAGGTAAGACCCCTAGTTTGGATGGATTTCCAGATGATTTTTTTAAGAATTTTGGGAGATTATCAAATGATATCTTCTAAAGGTTGTAAGGGAATCAAAAAATAGTAACCAAATGTTGAAAGCCATGAATTCTACTTTTCTAGATCTTATCCCCAAGAGAGAAGGTGCAAATTCCCTTGATCTTTTTAGGCCAATTTCCTTGTATAATTTAATTTATAAGATCAACTCTAAGCTAATTATTGAGAGATTAAAGCCTTGGTTAGTCAAAGTTATCTCAAAGGAGCAGGGGGTTTTGTGGCTGGTAGACATATCCAGGATGGTGTTGTTATTGTTGTTGAGGCTATTCATTCCATGGAGGTATTCAGAGAGAAGGCCACACTCATCAAATTAGACATGGCTAAGGCTTATGATTGATTTAAATGGTCCTTTCTTCACAATTTTCTCTATGCTTTTGGGTTTGTTGAGGGATGGATCAATTGGGTGATGATTTTTGTCACATCGAATTCTTACTCTATGCTAATTAATGGTGTGCATACATCTTTGTTTGGTGCATCTAGGGGTCTTTTTTAGGATGACTCCATGTCTTATCTTTTTATTATTATGCTTGAAGGTTTGGGAAGACTTATAAAATCCCATTTGAGTCAAGGGATTATTCAAGGTTGGAGTTGGGGAGAAGGCTTGCATCCTCAGTCTCACTTATAATTTGTGGATGATACTATGCTCTTGCGTGTTGTCAGAATCAAGGAAGTGAGCAACTTCAGATGATTTAGACTTGATATTTATCTTGTAACTTCTTATCAACATATAAATGAAGGGAATTCCTCTATCTTCTTCTTCAACACTCCTCTCATTAAATATATGATTGCTCATATTCTAATATTTTAGATAAGTAATCTCCCTTTTGTGTATTTGGTAGTTCCCCCCTATGTGGCCCCTCTACCAAGAGGTACCTGGTAGAGTGTTCTTTATAAGTTCAAGGGCTATGTCAATCATTGGACTTGTAGGTGGTTGTCCTTTGATGGGAGGAATATGCTACTAAAATTTGTGGTTGAAGTGCTTCCTATCTATAGTTGTATGGTTCAAGTTGCGCCTGCAGGATTTATTAGAGAGCTAGATGCTCTCTCTAGGAAATTCTTATTGGCATGCAAATTATATTCCAGGAAATGGAGTATGGTTAAGTGGGTTTATGTTTGTAGGCCTATTCAGTAGACTGGTTTGAGGATGTTATTATCGATCAAGCTTTGGTTGCCAAGCATTATTGGAGATGGTGTACACTAATCAAGATCATTGTTGGGAAAAAATCCTCAATGCCAAATATTTGAGGGGATTTGTGAGTGAAGATGTTTCTAGATGCTCCCTAGATGGTAAGAGGTGCTATCTTAATCAAGTAGGGCATGTTCTAGATTTGTTACAAGGGTGATGATGCTCTTTTTTTACTTGATTTTTGGGATGGTCATCCCTTAATCATAACACCCTATGCTCGTTTACAGAATCTTAGCTTGCAGTTTCAAGAGGTTGGATGGTTGAAGGTGAGCGATTTAAAGACTATGAAACATTTGGGTCAGGTAAAGGTGCTTGAGTGGAAAGAGTACCACTTGTGGCCCCTGGGGACTCTTAAGTGGATTGTGTTGAGTTGTCTCAAATTTAAGCTAGTAGGGCTCGTAACACTTTGCAAAGGAGGGATATCCTAGCATGGCCTCCTAATCCAAAAGGGGCTTACTCAATGACAGTTGGGTATCAAGAATTGGATAGAAGGAAATATGGGTAAGATTAAGTCCCTTGGTGGAAACATGTTTGGAATATGTTTGTTTGGTCTAAGTGCAACTTTTTCCTTTGGTTAGTTGCTCATAATAGGTGTTTTACTTGGGAAAAACTTCTAAAGCAAGGATTTCAAGGTTCCTCAATTCGTTGTCTTTGTGGTAGTAGTGAAAAGTCTTCACCACATTTGTTCTTCCAATGTTCCTTCTCTAGATCTATCTAGCATTTTTGGTGAGGTGGTGTTGAGACACTCTTGTCTGCATAATCTATCCCTCACTAATTTTTGAAGGACCTTGGGGAGCCCCCCTTCTCACTCTTTCCCTCTCCATATGGCATGGAATATTGGGCCTTCATGTATTCTTTGGCAGATTTGGTTGGAGAGGAATCGTAGGATTTTTCAAGATTTTTCAAGATGTTTCAAGAGACTATTTCAGCTAAATGTGAGGTAGGGGTTCCTGTAGATGTTGGGGAGGTTGAGGTGTTGTAGGGTTTGGGTCTTAATGGATTAAGCTCAAGGACTTGTTCAAAAGGGAGGAGACACCCCAATAGGAAAATCCAAAGAGAAGACAGGTGGTCCTCGCCTCTTGTTGGGATCTTGAAAATTGACACTGATGGTTCTTCTAGGGGTAATTTGGGCTATGTTGGTGTGGGAGGAGTGGGGAGAGATAGCTCTATGGTTTCCATTTTGTTCTTCTCCATGTATCAAGACCACTAGACTAATAATCTCATGGAGGCTCTTGCAATTCTTGTTGCTCTGAAAAAGGAATGTCCTCTTGGCTAGTGCAAGGTTATTTGTGAATCAAATTCTCAGATCTTGATTAATTTGTTGAACAAGCATTGTTTTGATGGGGTGAATTGGAAATTGAATTTGATTGTGCAGTAGATTCATTAGTTAACCACTTCATTGGAGATGGAAATGTTGTTGATTATTTATCTAAATGGGCTTTGGAGTTTAGGGGTGATTGGAAGATTGATGATTAGGAGCATCTTCCCAATGTTTGTGCCCAAAAATTGAAGATGTTAATTCATGAAGATATTCATGGTCCTTGAACAGGTTCCTATTTTCCTGGTTTCGAGGACTTGTTATTTGGTTTGTGTTGGTTGGATGCCCTTTAGATGTTATTTGTTTCTAATCTTGCTCCTTGTATTCTTGGATCCTTTTTGATTGAATAAAATTTTACCCCTTTTTAAAAATATGTACAATTTTTAGAAGTGGAAAAGAGTACTCATCAAAGCGTTAAAGTATTTACTTTTCTCTTTTACAATTGTAAGTAACTAGTATATTTATCTTAAATGCATCTTATCTAAAAGATACCAAGAGATATTTCTATTTATTTTCCCATATTAAATTTTTTATTTAGGATGGATAAGCACCTTGAGAGATAGACATATTTAAGATAATAGAAAACACAAAACTATCTTTTATTTATTAAAGAGTTTATTTTTAATTTAAATATATTTTATTTAAAATAAATATTTAAAAAGATTGGTGTCTTTATTGTGTTGAGAGTAATTCTAATAATGAAAATAAAAGGTGAAGAGAAATTACATTAATGTATTAACAAAAACTCTTAACATTTATCTTAAATTTGGCATATTTGTATATATCAAAATATTATTATTTAATAATAAATATGAATATAACCCCCTTAATAAGGATAGAAGAGATGATTCTTCAATGCTTAGAAAATAAATATAATAGAAACCTCCACCTTCATGATGGTTTAAGATGAATTTTGTGGCTTAAAAGACAATCAAAGAGTAATAAGAGCAAGATGTGTTGATAGAAATGGAGATGGTAATCTAATTGGAGTAGCTTCAAAAACTCAAAGATGACATCAAAAGTGAAACAAATATACAAACTATTATATTTGGTTTGTACATCTATAATATTTACAATTTCAAAAAAGTAAAAACTGAAGATATTTCAATAATATTATTGATAATTTTTAAAATATTTATGGCATGACTTGGGGATTTGATTCTCAAGAGAACAAGAATTATAATGTAATGATATATGCCCGCATTGAATACTGCACATTTTAATAAACTACTTGAAAATTCAAATTGTAATATTAACAATCTAGAGAAGAGATGCAAATGGAGAACAAAAATAAGCCACAAAAATTTAAATTTTATCTATTCTAGACAATAATGAAATAAAAGCATCCAAACTGACAAAATGATAGAAAATTGAATACTATAAAGCAACTAAAATTATTTCAACAAGGCCAAATAAATAGTTAATACAAGTACATTAAAATTACTAAATATTTTAGCATTCAGTTATCCTTTTATTTGTATGACTACTATTTTTCCTTTTATTTTGTATGTCTGCTTTAGCTTTTGTTAAGGTTCTTACTAATGTTTCTACTTCTGCTTTTACTTTGGCTAATGCTTCTACCTCTAATTTGGTCGATTTTTTATTTTTATTTTTAGACTCTAGGAATCGATCGGGTATCCATCCTCCTATAAATTGCAGTTTTCCGTAAAAAAAATTCACATAACCAATGGCGCTGGCGCGACACACCCTCCGATACCACAGGTTTGGGAGGAGACTAGACCTTGTGACCTCTTTCCTGCAACAAGATGCTTTAACCAATCGAACTAAGGCCCCCGCCCCCTGATTTGATTTTTTTCTTAATCTTCTACATTTGTTTCAATTAATGGCCTTCTACCTCTACTTCACTTACTATTAATCCTCCTTCTACTATGGCTAAAGCTTCTACTTTGACTTTGGCTAAGACTTGTACTTCTTCTTTAGCTACTGCTAAAACTTCTACCTCTGCTTTGGCTACTGCTAAAGCTTCTACATCAGCTTGGGCTTCGAACTCTACTTCGACTTTGTGAAGATGTACTCATTGGATACCTTGGAAATGACCTTTAGTCTGTGTTGGTTGGATGCCCTTTAGATGTTTTTTGTTTCTAATCTTGCTCCTTGTATTCTTGGATCCTTTTTGATTGAATTAAATTTTATCCCTTTTTTTAAAATATGTACAATTTTTAGAAGTGGAAAAGAGTACTCATCAAAGCGTTAAAGTATTCACTTTTCTCTTTTACAATTGTAAGCAACTAGTATATATATCTTAAATGCATCTTATCTAAAAGATACCAAGAGATATTTCTATTTATTTTCCCATATTAAATTTGTTATTTAGGATGGATAAGCACCTTGAGAGATAGACATATTTAAGATAATAAAAAACACAAAACTATCTTTTATTTATTAAAGAGTTACTTTATTTTTAATTTAAAGTTATTTTATTTAAAAAGATTGGTGTCTTTATTGTGTTGAGAGTAATTCTAATAATGAAAATAAAAGGTGAAGAGAAATTACATTAATGTATTAACAAAAACCCTTAACATTTACCTTAAATTTGGCATATTTGTATATATCAAAATATTATTATTTAATAATACATAATATTTAATAATAAATATGAATATAACCCCCTTAATAAGGATAGAAGAGATGATTCTTCAATGCTTAGAAAATAAATATAATAGAAACCTCCACCTTCATGATGGTTTAAGATGAATTTTGTGGCGTAATATTAACAATCTAGAGAAGAGATGCAAATGGAGAACAAAAATAAGCCACAGATAATTTAAATTTTATCTATTCTAGACAATAATGAAATAAAAGCATCCAAATTGACAAAATGATAGAAAATTGAATACTATAAAGCAACTAAAATTATTTCAACAAGGCCAAATAGATAGTTAATACAAGTACATTAAAATTACTAAAGATTTTAGCATTCAGTTATCCTTTGGTTTGTATGACTGCTATTTTTGCTTTTATTTTGTATGTCTGCTTTAGCTTCTGTTAAGGTTCTTACTAATGTTTCTACTTCTGCTTTTACTTTGGCTAATGCTTCTACCTCTAATTTGGTTGATTTTTTATTTTTAGTTTTAGACTCTTGGAATCGATCGGGTATCCGTCCTTCTATAAATTGCAGTTTTCCGTAAAAAAAAATCACATAACCAATGGCGCTGGCACGACACACCCTTCGGTACCATAGGTTTGGGAGGAGACTAGACCTCGTGACCTCTTTCCTGCAACAAGATGCTTTAACCAATCGAACTAGGCCCCCCACCCCCTGATTTGATTTTTTCTTAATCTTCTACATTTGTTTCAATTAATGGCCTTCTACATCTACTTCACTTACTGTTAATCCTCCTTCTGATATGGCTAAAGCTTCTACTTTGACTTTGGCTAAGAATTGTACTTCTTCTTTAGCTACTGCTAAAACTTCTACCTCTGCTTTGGCTACTGCTAAAGCTTCTACCTCAGCTTGGGCTTCGAACTCTACTTTGACTTTGTGAAGATGTACTCATTGGAGACCTTGAAAATGACCTTGAAAATGATAGTCATGGTGATCTCAACTCAAACTTCAAAACCGATCTTTGATTTTGACTATGTAGATATATGACAACTGTATTTTTATGAATCATATAAAGTTAATCCCACAATGATACATCATTGAAACACATATGCATATGATCTTGAATGATGCGAACTAGATCGGTCCTTAAATAAAACTCCAAAGGACATGAATGAAATTTTTCAGTTACTTTGATTTGTTGGCACATAAATTAGATTAAATGAATAAATAAGAAGGATTAGGAATAATCATTAAGGTTGAAAAGGGCAAGGTTAAATTTGAAACTTTTAGAAAACTAAGGAATAAGTCAAAATTAAAAATGCAAGGTATGCAATTTTCACAATTACAATACCATTGAAAACTCTAGATTTGTGTTTAAGGGTAAGTGTATGGATTTGTGACACAATTTTGGTGCCAAATTTTAGGTTACTTGCTCAAATTGTGCATTTGACCTTGCATAAGGAATAAATAAGACTAAGGATTAGGAATAATCATTAAGAGTGGGTGAAAAGGGAATCAAACAAGGTTAAAGTTTGTACCAACTTTCAATAGAAATCACACTTGTGCATTTGTCATTACATTTAAGGAATAAGTCAAAATGAGCCCAAAACACAAGGTAAAAATGCAAGGTATGCAATTTTCACAATTACAATACCACTGAAAACTCTAGATTTGTGTTTAAGGGTAAGTGCATGGATTTGTGACACAATTTTGGTGCCAAATTGCAAAAAAAACCCATAACAAGCCATATTGCGCTTGACAAATTTGGAGAGCGCCAAATTTGGCACTCTCCAAATGGCTTGAATTTTGCACTAAATCTTTGTGAACTCTTTCTTCTTCTCTTTCTCTACTAGGGAGACCTATATACATGAAATAAACATTTATGTGATGTTTAATTTTTGATACTTTAAGTTATATTTCATGTATATAGTTTTAGGATGTTTGAGAGTGGTTTTAGATCTCTTGGAGTTATAATGAAAATTCTAGTTTTTGGAAGATCTTAAAAATTTCAGACAGTTAAATTTTAGTAATCAACATGTCAAATTTCAATAATTAGGAAATAAAATTTTAGTATTTAGCAAGTTGTATCATCTTTCTCTCACTCTCTCCTTCTCTCTACTATCTATCTCTCCATTCCCTCTCTCTCCCTTCCTCCCTCTCTCCCCTCTCTCTCACACACACCCCTCTATCTCATCCCTACATCTGCCTCCCTCCCTTCCTTCTCTACTTATCTCTATATATTCTCTCTCTCTACATATCCTTCCCTCCCTACTTATCTTTATCTCCCCCCCCCTCTCTCTCTATACCTAGCTCTCCCTCAATCACTTTGTATCTCACCTATGTCTCCCTCCCTACCTATTTCCCTCTCTACTCTCTATATATCCTCTCCCTCCCTCTACCTACATCTCTCTCTCACACTCTCTATCCCTCTCTTCCTCCTCTTTCTCTCTAGCTCTCTCCTCTCTATCTAATAATTTTCCTCCCTCCCTCTCACTCTCTCCTCTCTATCTCACCTCTCTCTCTCTCTCTCACACAAACACACACACACACAAACCTCTATCTCCCTCCCTAACTCTTCCTCCCTCCCTCCTTCCCTCTCTACTTATCTCTATCTCTCCTCTCCCTTACTCTACCTACATCTCTCTCTCAATCTCTATCCCTCTCTTCCCCTCTCTTCCCCCTCTTTCTCTCTATCTCTCTCCTCTCTATCTCATAATTCCCTCTCCCTCCCTCTCTCAACTTCACCCTCCCTCCCCTTCTTTTTGTCTCTCCTCTCAATCTCTCTCACCATTGTCCCTCCCTCCATGTCCCCCCTATTTCTCTCTCATTTGCTCCTTTTCTCTATCTCACCATTTTTGCTCTCTCTCTCACTCACACACACACACACCTCTATCTCCCTCCCTCCCTCCCCTCTCTACTCTCTCTCTCTCCTCTCTCTTTCCCTCTCTATACCTACCTCTCCCTCCATCACTCTCTCTTTCTCCATCCCTCTCTATCTCACCTATTTCTCCTTCCCTACCTCTTTCCCTCTCTACTTTCTATCTCTCCTCTCCCTTCCTCTACCTACCTCTCTCTTTGTCTCTCCATCCCTCTCTTTCTCTCTCAGTGTCCCCATCTCTCTATCTCACCTTTATCTCTATCCCTACCTCTCACTCCCTCCTCTCTAAATCATCATTCTCTCTCTCACTTTCCCTCTTTCTCTCTCACTCCCTCCTCTCTAAATCACCATTCTCTCTCTATCCCACTTTCCATCCTTCCCTCTCTCTATCTCACCTATCCCTTTCTACCTATCCCTCCCTCCAACCTCCCTCTCTCTCTCTTTATTTCTCTCTCATTCTCTCCTTACCTCTCTTCTCTCTCTCCATCTCACTCTTCCTCCTTCCCTCTCTCCCTCCTATTCCTCCCTCTCTCCTTCCATCTCTACCTACCTCTCCCTCCACTACCTACCACTGTCTCTACCTCTCTCTCTCCTTCCCCCTCTTTCTCTCTTACTCTCTCCTTCCCTCTCTACTCTCTATCTCTCCCCCTTTCCCTCTCTACTCTCTTTCTCTCTCCCCCTTCCTCTCTCCCCTCATTGTCTCTCCTCTCACTCTCTCTCCATCTCACACACACTCACCTCTATCTCCTCCTTTCCTCTACTCTACTTCTCTCTATCTATCATCTCTCTCTACATTTCCTTCCCTCTCTATTTATCTTTATCTCCCCTCTCCCTCTCTTTACCCACCTCTCCCTCCATAACTCTATATCTCAATTATGCCTCCTCCCTACCTCTTTCCCTCTCTACTCTCTCTCTGCTCCATCCCTCTACCTCTCTCTCTACTCCTTCCCTCTCTACTCTCATTATCTCTCACTCTCTCCTCCCCTATCTCTCCCTCTCTCCCTCCCCCTCTTTGTCTCTCACTCTTCTTCCCTCTCTCCTCTCTATCTCTCTACTCTCTATCTCTGCATTCTCTCTCTATCTTTACTTCTCTCTATCTCACCTCTCTCTCCTCCTCCATCCCTTCTTCTATGTATAATTTTCTCTATCTTCCCTTTCTCTCTATCTCTATCTATGTCTTTGTCTCTCTCTTCCTTCCTCCCACCCACCTTCCCTCTTTACTTCTCTTTATCTAACATATCCCTCTATACCTATTTCTCTCCCCCTCCCTCCCTCCCTCCTCCCCTCTTTACTTCTCTCTATCATATCTCTCTCTCAATTCTCCCTTCCTCCCTCTCTCTCTCCTTCCCTATCTACTCTCTTTATCTCACCTCTCTCTCTCCCTACCTCTCCATCCCTCCCTTCACTCTCTCCCTCCCCCTCTTTCTCTCTCACTCTCTCCCTTTCTCTCCCCTCTTTATCTCTCATTTCCTCTCTAATTCTCTTTATCTCACCATTGTCTCTCTCCCTTCCCGCTCTCTCTCTCCTCCCTCCACCCTCTCTCTCCCTCTTTACCTCTCTACTTATTTGTATCTAATATCTCTATCACCTCTATCTCTCTCACTTCTCCCTCCTCTCTTTCTCCTTCCCTCTCTAGTCTCTCTATCACCTCTATCTCTCTCTCACTTCTCTATCCTTCCCTCTCTATCTCTACTCTCTCTATCTCTCACCTCTCTCTCCATCTATCATTTCCTCTCTACTTATCTCTACCTACCTATCCCTTTATACCTCTTTTTCTCTCCCTCCCTCTCTCCCTCCTCCCTCTATCAATCTCCTCACCTTTCTCCTCTACTTATCTCTCTATCACATCTCTCATTTATCCCTCCTTCTCCCCCCTTTCTCTCTCTCTCTCTCCTTCCCTCTCTAGTCTCTCTATTTCACCTCTCTCTCCCCCTCTTTCTGTTTCAATCTCTCTCCATCTCTCTCCTCTTTCTCTCTCACTCTCTCCTTCTTTACCTCTCCCTCCCTCCTTCCCACTTTATGTAAATCTCCCCACCTTCCTCCACTTTTGTATCACATCTTGTGCACATAAAATAGAGATACAAATAAAGAGACAAAGAGAGAGAGGAGGGAGGGTGGGAAAGAGAGGAGAGGGTTGGACATAGAGAAAGGTGAGGGAGGGAGAGGTAAAGAGGTATAGGTGAGATACAGAGGTAGGTAGAGAAAGGGAGAGAGGATATATAAGTTAAGAGGTAGGTAGAGAAATGGAGAGGGAAGATAGCAAGAAGTAGAGAGGGAAGAAGAGGGAGTGGTAGGGAGGGAGAGAGAGAGGTGAGATAGAGGTGAGATAGATAGAGAGAGAGAGAGAGAGAGAGAGGAAGAGAGGGGTGGGTGGGAGAGGTAAAGAGGGAT
>VDFB02336884.1:627630-713415 GCA_007258455.2 Sequoia sempervirens | reverse complement strand
TTTGATTCAACAATTTTTCAGCAAAGGTGTATAGAAGTTAGCAATTTATATTTTAAGATTGAAGATGATAATATCTTGATAGTAATTGTGTATGTGGATGAAATTATCTTTGGAGGTAATGAAACTATGTGTAATATTTTTTTGAAGAAATGAAAAAAGAGTTTGAGATATATGTTTCATGAGATGAATTTCTTCCTTGGACTACAAATCAATCAAACAAACAAAGGGATTTTTATTTCACAATCAGAGTATGCAAAAGAAATTTTGAAGAAATTTGGTATGGATGGTTCCAAATAGGTATGCAATCCTATAATAATTGGATTCAAATTGAGTAAAGTTGACGATTCACCTAAGGATGATAAGAGAAAATACAGATCAATGATTGGAGGATTGTTGTATTTAACTACTACTAGATCAGATATCATGCATGCAGTTTGTCTTGTGGCTATATTTCAAGAAGATCCTAAAGAAACACATGTTGCAGCTATCAAGAGGATATCAAGAGGATATTTAGATATCTAAATGGCATTCTAGATTATGGCTTATGGTATCTTAGGGATATTGATTTTACACTAAGTGCTTATACAAATTCAAATTGGGTAGGTTGCACTAATGATAGAAAAAGTACAAGTGGTGGTGCATTCTTTATTAGATGTAGATTAGTATCATGGTTAAGAAAAAAGCAAGATTCAATTTCCTTATCCACTGTAGAGGATGAGTATATTTCTGCAGCATCTTATTGAACGCAAATTTTATCGATAGACAGACATTGAAGGATATTAGAGTAATGTATGATGATCCCATCTCTATTTTTTTTTATAATACAAGTGCAATTAATATTTCAAAGACTCCAGTGATGCACTTAAGGAAAAAGCATATATCTATCAGGTATCACTTTTTGAGAAAGGGTATGGAGAATGAAGTAAAGCCTGAGTATGTACCTACAAAGGATTAGGTTGCTGACATATTCACTAAGGATCTTCCTAAAGATACCTTTGAGTATCTCTAGGAGAAGTTAGGGATTATGGAGATGCATCAATCCAATGGATCTATAGATCTATCTTTCTTTTGGACTGATGTTTGGTGGCTACCTATCAAGGGGAGCAGGTAGTGTCTTGTGTTTTCATTGTGCAGTTGATTGGGTGTACTCCTAAGGGGGAGTATTCAATACTGGTAATGTTCTTGGTGTCAAAGGGGGAGGACAATGTAAAATATCTTTTTCCTTTTCCATTGATGTCAAAGGGGGAGAAAGAATCATGTGAATTTTTTTTTGCATAGGGGGAGAGAAAGTAAAAGTTTTCATGATAAAGTGTGCTTAGATTTTGTTGTGTTGTCTTTGATGGATTTTCATGTCATTTGTTTCCATCAATGACAAAGGGGGAGATTGTTGCAAGTATGAAGGTGTTGTCATCAATGTGAATTGGTTGTTGTTTTCATTGATTTCAAGGTATCTGGTTATTGGTTGTATATGTTGAGGATATTAAGAAATTTGTAATAAAGAAGGTTTGCAAGTTGTACATGCATAGTTGGGTTGTTGAAGAAGTGTTGTAAGTACATGGAGTTATATTTATGTTGCTATGTATGGAGGTATTTTAGAGTGAAGTAATGTGCTAAAATGATGTCTCTGGTAGTTGGGTTTCAAGTTATTTTTAGAAAAAATGATAAACAGAGAAAACAACATCATGAAAGCATTCAGTGTATGCTCCGGGATGTGCTTTGTATTGATTCTATGCATGTGTGGTCCTAGAATATTGTTCATGGTTGTTGGTAGTTTTGTATCTATAGTTTTGGCTTTTGGATCCTTGTACAATGTGATATATCTTCACCAGTATGTGAGCTATGCATTTTAGTGTGTTTTGTTGTGGTTTGGGAGAAAAGTAGTTTCTCCAAATTTCTCTGAATTTTGGTTTCATGACTTGCAGTTCAAAGAATAAGTTGATGAGGTTGTGTTGAAGTGAAGTTTGTTGTCTGGAAAGACTGGATCATGTTAAGGATGTGGGTTCTTAATTGTTTCATGTGTTTTACATGGGTGTTGGTCGACCTTGTGTTAAACACTACTTACAAAGTTCATGGAAGTGTGTTGAGGGATGTTTGGACTCATTTAGGTCCTCACTAAGTATATGTTTGGGTCGCTCTCATTCTAATTCCATCGTAGAATTTTTTGGCACCGACCTGATTTGAATATGTAAATACAAATTATGTATGGTCGCCCTTGGATGGGTTTCAAGGTTGAAGATGGTATAAATACAAGTTGAGATATTGGTGAATGGCAAGATAGATGTGATATATGTGTGTGCGATGTGAATTTGAGAAGATCAATGTGATTTTCAAGTGTTGAGTTCGTGAAGGCAGTGATCTGAAGGTGTACTCTATCTTTCAAGCATGTCTACAAGTGTGTGAGCGAATTGTGGTGGGATCTCTATCGCATTGAGATAGTTTTCTCCTTGTAACAATCCTCTTCTATCTTCTTTGTAATTTTGTATTAGTGATACCTCTGAGTAGTGATCCCTTATTAGATAGTGTGTCCTATCTTAGTAGTGAGCCTTTATGGCAATGAGCCTTTGCATTCGGTTTTGGAATTTCTTATATTGTGAGCTAATCCTCACCGTGGTTTTTCCCTCATTGGGTTTTCCATGTAAATCTAGTGTTATTTTGTGCATGTTTTTACTTCTTTCAGTTTATGTTTCTACACTTAACAATCAAACATATTAGCAGAGTAAAGGTTTTGTGAATGCATGTTGATTTAACTTCTAGTAAATTTTTAAAGGTTAAAATTGCTACAACTGATTTACCCCCTCTCAGTTGTCTTGTTCAACATATTCCATCTCTAACCTCTGATGTAATGACATGTTCCTCAACGATACCCTCCATAGAGGTTTTCCCAAGAGTGAATGTTACTAAAGAAGAACAATCTAAAGAAGAAAGTCCTAAGTCTTCCCCTTCTACATCTTCTAAATTGAATGCATTTCTTGGTGATGATTGGGGATCCTTTGAATTCTCTGAATTCTCCATTGGAGAATACAGAGTGAATCCCGCTCATCTTAAACTTTTGTTAAACTTGAATACCTCTATTAGGAAGGTGGATTTGACTCCCATTGAGAAGGAGAGTTGTGATCCTATTCAGGAAGCTTCCAATCATTCCCCTACTAAGGAGGATGATCCTACTCTTGCTAAGGAGGTTAACGTTTGTGAATCAAGTGATGGAGATGGTTGTGGTCTTGTAGATGCATTTGATGTCTATTGGTGGAAAGTTGCTCTCTACGTGGAACCACCGCCTTCTAAATATTTGAAAACACACTTTGGTCCTAGATATAGGCTCATTTATCAATATGGTTATGGGCATAAAGGCCTTGGACATATTGAGAAAGGAATTCCAGTCCCTATCTAGTTTAAGCCTCACAAGTGCTATATGGGTTTAGGATGCTCTATTGAACAGTCTAAGAAAAAACCTTTGTGGAGGCTTAACATGATTTCAGTTGAACCAGTTAATTAGGTGCATCTTGAATTTATAGAGGATGGGGTAGAGGCTGAAGAGGTCCACCTATATGATTTCTCTTCAGAGGAAGCACTAGAAGAATTCTTAGGCACCTACTCCCATCTACCCTCCTTTCACCACAAACGATGATTCTCGTACTGTCTGAATAAACATATGTACTTTGGCAAATTTGTTTTGAATACAGATGAGGAGGCACAACTATCTAATATAGATGATGGTGCCCACATACTGCATCCTAAAGACCATAGTACCCTCCTCAAGGGAATACTATTGAATTTTTCATGGATACTAAATCTTTTGAAAAAGTGATTAAGATCAAGAAATTCCTTACTTTTGAAGAAGCTAAGGAACACTCTGATCTTTTACATTCTCATCCTGATATCTTCACCTAGTCATATGAGATCATGCCTGGTATTGATGAGTCTATAGTGGTTCACAATATTGTCCTATGGCTTGATGCCAAGCCTGTTCAGAAAAAAATCCAAAAGATCAATCCCAAGGTCGCCTTGTTTGTTAAGATTGAGATAGAGAAGCTATTAAAAGTAGGCTTTATCCGTCAATTGATTACTCACCTTGGATTTCAAATATTGTTTTGTTAAAAAACCTAATGGTTGTATACATGGGTAATCCCACAATAGTGGTTTACAATTTTTTGCCAAATTGGACACTGAAATTATTATTTTTAACTAAATCTTCACTTTCGGGCACCATACGATTTGATTTTGTGATGCAAACAAGTTTATTTTGTTGATTCTAAATATTTTTTTTTCTTTTGGAATTGAGTTCTTTTTACATCTCCCTTGAAAACTAGTTTTTTTCATAAAACAACATTTTTAAAAAGTGACACTCATCGTATAATGCATAATTTTTTTTCCATGAAGGATAAAATTCTAATTCTTTCGAATTTAGATTTCTAACTCTGATATCTAGTGCTTCCACTTGGTTAGATAGTATTTTTATTGAATATTTTTTCTTTAATCAAGTTTCGAATTCAAACTGATTACAATTTAGACATAGCACGACTGTATAATGCGTAACTTTTTTTGTATGCATCGAAATTAATTTTATTTTGGATCAAGGACTTCAATATATGGTGCACTCATATTTTTCAATTTTTTTTTTGATAATCTGCTATTTTTCCACATGTGCAAAACCAAGAGCTTGATTTTCGGTGAAAAACCTACATTCACAAGAACTAAAAAATAAATATAATAATAAAATTTAATTTAATTAAAATTATAAATTTTTGGAAGCTTATAATAATGAATACATATTTACAAATTTTTTTTTTTAAATGAATTCATTTTATCCCACAAAAGGTAAATCAAAAGTGGTTTTTTATGAACATTTTTATAGGTGTAAAGGAGACTCCGTTATAGGTATGGTTTAAAACTAGTAGGATTCTATCTAAGGGGACTTGGTCTAAGGTGGTTTGATCAGACCATCTTCAATTGGAATCCTTTAAATGGAACTTTTCAAGGCTTAAATCATTATATTTTCTAAAAATATGTGATTTTAGCAAAAATCAGGATCTCCCAGAAAGTGTAAACCACTATTGTGGCAGAACCCATATATGCATTTACTTTCGTGATCTTAATAAGGCTTCTCTTAAGGATGATTTTTTGTTGCCTAATATTGTTATGAATGTGGACTTGACTATAGGTCATGCTTTTTTATCTTTCATGGCCAGCTTCTTGGGCTATAATCAAATTTGTATTAACTCAAAAGATCAATATAAGACAACCTTTACTACCCCTTGGGGTACCTTTTTCCATGTGGTCATGTTGTTTGGATTAAAGAATATAGGAGAGAATTACCAATGAGAAATGACCCTAATCTTTTATAATTTCATTCATAAAATCTTGGAAGACTACGTTGATGACATCTTGGTGAAATCCATAACTCATTAGGATCATGTAGGGAATCTTCATCTAATTTTTGAAAGACTTCAAATCTATAAGATGATACTTAATCCTCTTAAGTGTGTCTTCAGTGTGGATGAAGGAAAAATGTTTGGATTCATAGTTTCTCATTGTGGGATTGAAGTTGACATGAGTAAGATCTATGCAATTGTTAACATGCCTCCACCTAGGAACATTATTGAGTTGTAGAGTTTAAAAGGGAAGATTCAGGAAATTCATAGATTTATATCTCAATTAGTTGATCATACCCTTCCTTTCACGTGTTTATTAAAGAAGATGTTCACTTTATATGGGATAAAGAGTGTCATAAATCTTTTGATTCAAAAAAAACTTATTTGGTCCATCCAACCATATTAATGTCGGCTATGTAGGTTAGACCCTTTTTTCTTTACCTTGCCACATCACCATATGCTTTGGCAACTTTTCTCACCCAATATGATGATGTCGGGAAAGAAAGAGCTCTCTACTACATTAGTCGCATCCCGGTTGATTATGAAACTTGTTATTCTTCCATGGAAAAACAATGTATTGCTCTTATCTTCACAACACAGAAGTTAAGATACTATCTTCTTCATGTTGAAACACATGTTATTATCAAAAGTGATCTTTTGAAGCACTTGTTTTATAGTGTTGATCTTGTTAGGAGGTTAACAAAATGGGTAATTTTTCTTTCTGAGTTCAACATAAATTTTTTTACTCAAAAATCAATAAAAGGACAAGTAGTTTTCAATCAATTAATGGACGCTCCCTCATCTCACTCCTTCTTGAGTTTGGACTTGTTCCCTAATGAGGATATTTCATAATTAATAATGATCTTGTGTGGAATATGTATTTTGATGGGTCGAGATGTCAGATTGGCTCCAAAGCAGGTGTGGTTCTAATCTCACCTGGAGGTAAGTCAGTCCCTCTCTCCTTTCCATTGGAATTCCCTTGCACCAACAACATCATTGAGTAAAAATCCCTCATTTCTGACTTGCATGCCACGATTGCCTTAAAAATAAAACATCTTCATATACATAGTAACTCTGAGTTTATTGTGAACCAAATTACGAGAACCTATCAAGCAAAGCAAAGTAATTTTCCTTAGTATCGATATCTCACTTTTTCTTTACTTAATCGGTCCTCTTCTTTCACAATAGATAGTGTCTCTAGGAGAGAAATAGACAAGTGGATGCGACGACGAGTGTTTCCTCCTTGGTACCTTTAGATAAGGATATGAAAAAATAGCACTTTTTGGTTCATATCCTTCGGTCTCCTGTTGTTTATGACCAACCTGAACCCAATGCTTAGGAGAATGGTATTCTAACATCTACAACTATCTAAAGACTAGAAACTTTCTCGATGATGCGATGAAGAGCGATCACACTCATATATGGAAGCTTTCGGTCTGTTATGTTGTCTTATCAGATATTCTTTATCAAAAATCTTACAATGGTCTACTTCTCTAATGTCTCACTAAAGTGGAAATACCCCTTTCCCTTAAGGAATCCCATTCAAGCTCCAGGGGTGGACATTTTGGTTGTAAATCCTTGGTACAAAAATTCATTCACATGAGATAATTTTTTTTAAAAATGGAACAATATTCCTTTGATTTTGTTAAGAAGTTATTGCAATATGAACAACATAGTCATCTTATTCATGCTCCTGCACAAGAGTTACAAAATTAGACCTCTCCTTGGTCATTTGCAAAATGGGGGTTGGATATTATTGGAAAGATATCACCTCCTTCTTCTAAAGGACATGTCTTTATCATCACTGCTACCGATTAATTCACAAAGTGGGTTGAAGTTGTCCCTCTTTGATCCATGACCACTAAAGCTATCTATATTTTTCTTCTAAATAAAATTATTTCTCACTTTGGATTTCCTCCCACCTTAGTTTTCAATAATGGCATGCCATTTAAGAACAAGGAAGTGAAGCAATTCCTAGAAAAGTTTCATATTCAACATAGATTTTCTACACTATATTATCCTCAATCTAATGGCCAAGAAAAGCATCTAATAAGACTCTTGAGCTCATTCTTTTTGAAATAGTGAATAATCATGGTAAGGATTGGCATGCCCAATTGATGTACGCTTTGTGGGCCTATGGCATGAGTGTTTGTATAGTGATGGTAACAACGCCTTACAACCTCATGTATGGCACCAAAGCTATCATGCCTTTGGAGTTGGAAATTTCATCTTTATGGGTTTCCCTTAAAGGGTTAATTGATGAAAAAAATTACGAATCTAATAATTTGCATCAGCTTGAGATGCTCAATGAGCACTGATTACAGGCCCTCAACCATCTTAAGGCTTATCAATGATCATTATCCAAATAGTATAATCAAGGTGTTCTTCCTAGAACTTTCAAGGTATATGACCTAGTCCTCTATGAGAATCAAAGAAATGTAAATGTGCTACTTGATCAAAAGGGAAAGTTCAATCCTAATTGGTTAGGCCCTTACATTTTCATCTCCGTGTATAGTTCTGGTACATATGGATTGTCATCCATGGATGGGACACCTCTAAAAGAACCTGTTAATGCAATGCACCTTTTTTGATACTATGCATAGTGTTTATGTGTCATGCATGCATTGTTCACTCTTCAGAGATTGTAGCATTGTGTGTTTTAACATTCCTTCATTAACACATTATGATTTTTTTTGTGTTATGATGCAACCATGTGTGTGTGAGAGAGACATACATGAGTGTGTTTTACTATTTTATGTATCCATGCACTACATTACATGTTTTGGTTAGGTAATTAGATCATCATTGTACTTAGTTAACATACATCCATACATATAAAATCCATAGCACCAACATACATGAATGAAAGGAACATACACATCAAATGAAGAACCCCAATGATGTCAAAATTGGTATCTCATGTATATATATAAATATCAACGTCATGTACATGTATCATGCCATTTTCATCAAAAAGTGAGTGGTTGTTGTATATATGTATCATTATCTATACATCAAAAAGTGGCCTATAATATATATAACATCGCTACAAAAATGATGTACAAAATGATTGTCTAGGCCCTGAGCATGTGGCCCCCAAATCCCTCTAGTTGTGGTTGTGGCTGTGGCTGAGGCTGAATGGTAGACACAGAGTGGGCCTTATGCATCCGAGAAACATACCCTTCTAGGGGCCTACCTGGGTATATATAGGCCCGTCAGGGTCCATTTTTCCTAGTGCTTGTGGTCCCTCCATTTCTCTTACTCTTTCCCCCATGACTGGGGGAAAAACTAAGAGGGGGAATATAGTCACTTCTTTATCAAAATTTTCTTCCAAATCACCACATTTTTTCTTGATCATTCTTCTCGCCTTAGTAGCTTCTTTTTATTTTCAAGCTAACTTAAAATATGGAGTTTGGTAAAACAAAATTTTATGTGACTTTTTCATGACAAATGTTGTATTTTCGTTGAGTTCGATTCCTAGGGGCATCTTTAGTACTTATCAACTTGACCTCTATGGCCTCTACAGTATCCTTTTTGGCACATAAATCGGTAAAATTTCAAGTTTTGGGTTGAATTTTTCTTTTCTACTTTAGTGTGGCTGATTTTTTCCAAAATCGAGCCCACTAAAGTGGGGGAAAAATGTAATGTCACAAAATTGCACCTAGGGGCAATTTCACATTTTAGCACTTTTCCTAGCATTTATTGCACCTAAACGCATTTATGATAAGAGCCTCATGGGTTGAAATTTCATGATTCCAACTCCATGAGGTCCAATGATGAAGCGACAATAGTCTGTTATCCTATTTCTTGAAAACTAGCATTTTGGATGCCTATGTAGTGCACAGATGTTTGCACGGTGCACTAGCGTGCTAGTAGTTTTTTGAGTTTGAAACATGGAATCTTGAAATATTGACTCAAAAAACACATCTTTGTAGATATATTCTTGGGTGTAATGGCTCCTTCCACCCTTGCATGCAACCAAACTCCCTTTTGCTCTCATTTTGGGGGGTTCTCTCTCATTTGATCTATTGTCTTCTCAATCTCACTTCATATTTTTAGCCTCTTCTACTCTTGGAAATAACACTTCTACAAGTGAAGCTCTATCAACCCAAGGTCCCTCCAATAGCCAAATCTCTCTAGAAAGCATTCAATGGTATGTGCATGTATTCAAGAGGGGTGAGGCCTATTGGTAACATTCTCTTGCTCTTATCTATTTGAAAATAGATTAGATATCTTTGTTTATTTACTATTTGGTGGTGCAGGTTCTCCTCCTCAAGCGGGGATTGTTTTCACCACTTCCTTTTATCTATTTTTTTTACTCTCTCTATTTATCTGGCTATCTGTGGACGTGGGAACACCAAAATAGGGGTTTGACTACGACAAGACTTAAAACAACCCCAACATTTTTCCTTGTCTGTTCTGTGTGCAGGTTGCGAAAGTAGAGCTTAGAGGAAGGATTCAGACATTTGTCCATTTTTAAGTCTTCTTTGGGCTCTCCTTATATTTTATCTCATTCTTTATCTTCTATTTAGTTACTCTATTAAATAGACCTCAAATCCATGTTAGATAGTGAAGCTTTTAGTCCTTCTGCCCAAGTCTTGAATTCTCAATTGTTGGGGATGCTAGTGCATCCTTTGGACTCCAACGTGCCACATTGGCATCTTGATTCTACATTGTAGTCCATCAACCGAGAGCTCCTCCTTTCGAGGCAGAGATTTAGAAATCTTGGTCTCTTAGATTTTGAAGTAGTCTTTCGAGATAATTAGTTTGTGTATAGTTTCTTTGTAATTTCTTCATCCAACTAGCATTGAGGAGGTTAAGGGCAGTTGGCTCCCTGGGATTCTCTTGAGAACAAAGAGACTTGTGAGCAGTGAATCCACCTTATCTCATAGCTCTATAAAAGAACCCTAAGACTCCTAAGTATGTGCAAAAAAAATATTATGAGGATCAAATAATTGGAGACAAGAGAAAATGTGTGCTAAAAAGAAGAAAAGATATTATGACAAAGGAAAAGGTAAAATTTTGTTTAATCTCTAAAATAGAACCTAAAATTGTTACTAAAGAATGCAATGATGAAAATTAGATCAATGCTATAGAAGAAGAACTGAGGTAGATTGAGAAGAATCAAACATGGGAACTGGTCTCAAGAAAAAAAAACAAGAATGTGATAGGAACTAAATGGGTTTTTAGGAATAATTTGAAGGAGAATGGAGGAGTTATCGTAAACAAGGCTAGTCTTGTGTGTAAAGACTACTCAAAAGTGCAAGGAATAGATTTTGAAGAGACCTTTGCTCCAGTAGCAAGAATCGAGGGTATTAGGATGTTTTTGGATTTTGTGACACATAAAGACTTAAAGGTATATCAGATAGATGTAAAGTTTTCATTTTTGAATGGTGAGTTAGAAGAAGAATTGTACATTGAACAACTAGAAGGTTTATAGTTATCAGAAGATCCTGATATGGTTTGCAAGATGAACAAGACATTATATGGTCTCAAACAGGCTCCTAGAGTTTGGTATGCAAGATTGGACAAATACTTATTGCAACAGGGATTCAAAAAGGGTATCACAAACAAAAACCTTTACTTCAAAGTTGAGAAAGATCAAATCTTGATTGTGGTTGTGTATGTTGATGATATAATCTTTTGAGGAAATGAGACCATGTGTAAAAAGTTTACAAAGAAGATGCAAAATGAGTTTGTAATGTCAATGCTTGGGGAGATGACTTTCTTCCTTTGGCTACAAATTAGTCAATTAGAAAAAGGTATATTTATTTCACAATCAAAATATGTAAAGGAAATGTTAAAGAAGTTTGGAATGGATGATTATAAACCATTATGTACTCCCATGGTTACTAGTTGTCAATTAAGAAAAAATGATGAATCTCCTAAGAGATATTTGACTTGTCAATTAAGCAAAACTGATGAATCTCCTAAGAGATATCTGACTTGTCAATTACGCAAAAATGATGAATCTCCTAAGAGATGTTTTATTAACTATAGATCCATGATTGGTGGATTACTATATCTAATTGCAACTAGACCTAATATTATGCATGAAGTATGTCTTCTGGAAAGATTTTAAGAAGATCCTAGAGAGTCACATGTGGTAGCAGTCAAAAATATATTCAAATATTTGAAGGGAAATCTGAACTATGGTCTATGGTATTCTAAGGATATTAATTTTTCTTTGAGTGCATATATAGATGTAGATTGGGTAGGTTGTGTGGATGACATAAAAAGTACAAGTGGAGGTGTTTTCTTCCTTGGAAATAGACTAGTTTCTTGGATAAGTAAGAAGTATGATTCAATGTCATTATCTATTATAGAGGCATAATATATTGTTGTAGCATCTTGTTGTGCACAGGTGTTATGGATGAAGTAGACATTGAAAGATATCATAATATCATATGATGAACCTATTCCTATCTTGTGTGATAATACAAGCACTATCAAAATTTTAAAAATTTGTATAATGCATTCAAGAATATAGCATATCTCTATCTGATATCACTTTCTAAGAGAGAAATTTGTTGAGAAGGAAGTAAAGTTGGAGTATGTTCCTAACAAAGATCAAATAGCAGATATTTTCACAAAGGCTCTTTCAAAAGATTAATTTGAGTATCTCAAACATAAGCTAGGGGCTATTTCCCCTCCTTTCAACTAGATGCATAAGATTGTGCATCTCTCCAAGAGAGCAACACAAGATGTATTATTTTTCATAGTCTAATGAAGGCTACCTCTCAAGGGGAGTAGGTAGTGGTGTCTTTGTTCTATGCAAATAGGGGGAGCATATTTTATGCCTAAAGTGAAGCATGCAAGTTTTTCCCTTTACCATTGATGTCAAAGGGGGGGAGACATAAGTATGAAAAACATAGGGAAATAAATGGTCAAGGGGGGAGTTGAAGTAAGAGGGGGAGTTTCTTGAGTATTAGAGATACATAGCTACTTTTTCCCATGGTTTTTAAGTAGATGTTGTCATCAATGACAAAGGAAGAGATTGTTGCAATGTGTTGTCATCAATTTTTTCATTGATGCCAACCTATGGTATGGATATGTTGAGAAGGTGTGTATGGTGTTGAAAAAGTGTTGTAGATGCAGTAGGGTCACTTGGTTTCCAAGTTCTTTTGAGAAAATTTCCATAAATATTGTACAAGGTAAGTGGGAAGTGTTCTATATTTTTATCACCATTTCATCAGTCTTGAATATGTTCTTGTGTGGTTTGAAAGTGATGATTAGAGGTCTTTGCATGTGTTATATCCAAAGTTTTCAGTTCTAGATCATGTGACAGTAGAAGATATGTTTGACAATGTGTTGAACTGTCTCTAGTTTGTGAAGAGGGATATTTGGGAGAAATGGAATTGCTTTGCATTTATCCATGTTGAAGTTTCTTATCTTGTGAATTTCATAATATGCTAATATTTTTTGTATCTACCTTCCATTGGTTTTTTTAGTGTTCAGTTGTTCTGCAAGCTTGGTTCATGAGTTGTATCTTTATGGTAGTTTGACTAGTTGTGCAATATGATAGTATTCTCAATTTCATATTTTTATGCCAGTGTTTTGAATTTTCTATTGATTTTGTAATATTCCAAGGTGTTGTGTAATTTTTCTATGTGATCTGCAAGATGTTTTCAGTCTTAGTGAAGTGTGAATTTGGTTGCTTGATGGTGTTAGTGTCGATTTGGCCAACCTGGTATGTTAGTGTTGTTTATGGATGAACTTCATGGTTTGTGGAAGCCTGGTGTAGCGTGTTGGTATATATTTGAGTCTTGGTTAACCCTTGATGTGGTCTACCCTCACTTCTTTCCACTACAGAGGTGTTTAGTGCTGACCTATTTGGTGGTTGCATGTTTGAGGTGCATACATTTCATTGAAGTTGACATAGAGAAGGTTATTCGAGGTTGTGGAGATATATATGCAAGCTCAAGTTTTTGGAGAGGTGTGTGGCATGGAATGATGTATTTGTGATCATTTTTTGATATTTGAGTGTGAGAAAGAATGCCTAAGGCTACTGGAAGTAGTGAACAAAAGGTGTCTACAATTTAGCGTGTCAGAAGTTGTTGGATGCAATGAGTCAAAGGTTGCGGATGGTAAAGAGACATTGTGGTGGTTTCTCTAGTTTCTCTAAGGTAGTGAACCTCCTTGTAACTATTTCTTTGTAATCCAAAAGAAGAGATATTCCATGGCAGTGAGCCTTTTCTTTTGGACAGTGATTCCTTTGGGCAATGACCTTTTATAATCAATTTTGGTTTTCATATAGTGAGTTAATCCTCACTGTGGTTTTTTCCCTTATAGGGTTTTCCATGTAAAAATTTGGTGTTCTATTTTGAATGTTTGTGGATGTGTTGCTATTTCATTTGTCAACATTATTAATAAGTTTTTGAAGGTTTTAATGCATAATTGATTCATGCCCCCTCTCACTTGACATGTGTGTCTAACATATATACCCTACTTTTCTTACCAATGTCTAATATATCTTTCAAAATCTCTCCTTCTCTTCTTACGTCCAATTTTCTTAATAGGGATTGCTTATTATTCTTCACCACTCTCATCAACTCTAGGGTTAGGGTTTATTTTCTAGTCTTATTTAAAATTATCCATTTAAATATTCATTTCTTATTCATCTCTAAGATATCTTATATCTTTCCATCCACATTAACAACACCTTGAATCTAAAGCAAGCTATCTCACTACAATAATCTATTCACAAGAAGAAGAAATTGTAGAATATCATCTCAATCTCTCTCCTCAAGATTCTAAATGTATTCTCAAATACCACTTAGTGAAATGAAAAATATATTTAATTAAATAAAAAAATTATAATGAAATAATAAAACAATAATACAATATTCATTTGTAATAGTGGCATTGTGTGATGGTTGAGTAGTTGTGTTGTTATTATTTCCATCAAGGTTCAAACCCCATTGGGGTGTACTTGTTGAGAATTTATATTGGGGATGAGGTCCCCTATTTGTGACCTCACCGGTTCATAGCTCCAAGTCAAAAGTGTTTACCCCTCTTTAAAATAAAATAAAATAATACAATATTTATTGATTCTTAATCATGAAAAAATATAATCTACCATAGTGGGCTTCCAACATGCTAGGCCTTACTCCTTTGGTTTTAATGAGTGAATTATTGAATTCAAATTATATTACAATACAATATTTTGTCAAACTTGAGTCCTAACTCAAATATCCAATGTATCTTTTCTATCAAATGATTATTAACAATGTTTATAATCTTGGTTTACTATTGTTGGAATTTGAATTCAACTGTATTTTTATTCCATAGTGACGAATAGTCGATATTGAGTACCTAGGTAGTGCTTCAGGTATGTGCCCAATGCGGCTAAATGCCTATTTATTCAATCAAAGGTTGAAATGACAAGGGGTCCCAAGGGGGTTGTCATAGCCCCCTTGGATGCCAAATGGAATTCACAGTGAAGGAATTTATGATGAAGCCATAAAAAATGGGACTCACTATTTATGGTACTTTTGACAAATGTTTGACAAGTAGTTGTGTGAGTCATGCTTTTTATTTTTGGAAATTTTGTTTGACAAGGACTCTAAAACTCAAATTTATTATACTCTTTCAAATTCATGTTTTTTGTTACTTCCAAAAGATTTTTGTAATTGTAAATTTACTAAGAAATAAAAATACGAAGATATTTTTGCTCGTTATTTTTACCTAGTATAATTTTACCAAATTCTCCACGTAAATATTGAGTTAAATTTGTGCTTCTAGTTTTTCTCTATTTATTTTGCACTGTAAAATTTTCCTTCAACTATAAGGTGACACAAATCTTAATTCCCATAAAACATGCAATCAACCAAATATTTAAATGAATCTCCAAAATTGAATGTGGTTCACACCATAATAACTACTACATCCAATGTAACTTGAAACATGTTTCTTTATCACCAAAATCTTTGGAAAGATATCATAAGTCACAAATAATAAAGTATAAGTTCATTAAGCCCCATAGAAGATCAAAAATACAAATTATGTAAAAAAATATATGATAATCCATACAAGGAGAAGGAGATCTACTTGGTATCAACATCCTTAAGAATCTTATTTCTTCTAATTATACCCTATAAAAATTGTTAAATTTTAAAAAATGGGACTTAAAAAAAAAAGTGGAGCTCATAAAATAGATCTTGAGATGTTGCATTCTACCTCATGTATAAGTAAAGATTAGATGAGGCTACTAAACATGTTTCTCTAGTATATACATGCATACATACTCAATAAGGATTATCTTCTATTATAAATACATTTAAAGATAATATAATGAACTTTTTTTTATGTTTTCCTAGGCTTAATTATTTTCACCTTAACAAGATAACTTTCCAATTCCTAACCACTATTTAGTGACCAAAGTGTAAGGAAATTAGGAACACCATGAAAAGAAAAAAAATATATTATAAATTCTAATTTATTGGACACCCTCTAATTAAAATATAAAAGATAATACATAATATTTTTTGTCATTTATGATGTTTACATCATCTTTCCAAGTAGAACTTGAAACACATGTAAGAAGCTTCTATATTTTCAATACACTCATCATATTCTAGTGCATACTAAACAATGAAGACATTATTCCTTTGCTTTTCATTTTATCATTTATCTTTCATCTTCATCTTCTATTAATTTTTCATAAAAATTATGAATATTTTTTATGATCTCAACTATTAGCTATAATGTCTTGTCCCTACCATATTTTTAACTACAAATATTTTTCACTCATATCTAGTTTTTTATTTCACCTTTATTTTCCTTTCTATAATGATGTTCATTTTCATGAAAGTTGTAAATTATTATATTATTTAGTTCATCAATAGATATTGAAAAGTTCTTGATTTCTTAAATTGATTTTCTGAATGGTACATATTGCCAAAATATGACATTATGTTTCTATGTTTTGATGAGTACCCTTTGGTGTTAGGATTTAGGTGTCATCAACCTTGTAAATCCTTTAATTTATTATTCTCCTAAAGTTTTTTGTATATTTACCCATAAGAGGTGAAACCGTTTGACCAACGGTGGTCAAAGAAACAATGTAAATGCAGTGTTATCGTTACTATTTGTACTTTTGGAAAAGGACAATATAGCTAGGCATCCCACTTCGGAATCTTCTAAAATGAGGTTGTTGGGTCAAAATAGGGTGTTGTAAGAGAATATATGACATATATGACAGTTTTCATAAGATGCTATGACAATATGATAGATTCCCTGTGACAGAATATGCTATTTTTGGACCCCAGGCGCCCATGCATGAGAGATGCCTTATGGCAGTTGTAAGGGCATCTGTAAGAGGCTATTTTTGGTATTTTTTGACCATTTCAAGGAGGGATGCATGGGTTTTTATAGGTGGTATTTCTGCCTATTTTTGGTGAAACCATGGTGGTATTCATCCTCACAAATCTTTTAAAATTGGGGCCTTGAGCTAGAGTTATTCAATTCAGTTTTACAGGTTTGCAGGGTAACAGGGTGATGTTGGATTTTACAAGGAATGATAAGAGAAGTCTATTGTTGCATGTAATATTTTAGATTATCAGCAATATACTTGTCTCTCTTTCGGTGGTAGAGTTTTTTCCCTTCAAGGTTTCTCCATGTAAATCTGTTGTTGCATGTGTTATGATTCTTCTATCTCTTTCTCTCATTCTTTCTTCACAATAAGGCTAAAGGATAATCTACATATTTCAGATTTGCATTCACTTATTTAAGTTCATATTGCAAGCTTTCTTCACCTTGATAATCAACATTTGGTATCAGAGCTAACAATTTTGTTAAGGAAGGGATGCTTTCCTTTTAAAGTGTTGAAGGTTTTTTGCTGCAATGGCAACTTTTGTGTGGTTGGTTTTGAAAATTTGTGAAAGATTGCATACCATGGCGTCCACCTCTCATCAAGATATTGTGATGTTCAATGGAATTGGTTACGAGATGTGGAATTTGAAAGTGGAGGATCTCCTTAAGGAGAGAGATCAGTGGTTACCAGTTTCAGTTGATAAGAAGCCATCTAGTTCAACCTTGTCGGATGAAGATTGGAAGAAGTTAGAAAAGAAGGCTCAAGGGACCATTCAGTTGTGTCTCACTAATTTTTTCCTCCTGAATGTCTCTTCAAAAGACATGATATACAAGCTTTGGAGGAAGATAGGTGATATCTACCAAACTAAGAGTTTGTCTAACAAATTGTATCTCAAAAGATGTTTATATTCATTAAAGATGAAGGATGGTGATTCTATTGCTAAACATTTGAATGATTTTAATGTGATTATAATTTAGCTTGCATCTATTGATGTTAAAATAGAAGATGAGGATAAATGCATTTTATTTATTCTCTTTGCCAGAACCTTGGGAAAATTTAATTGTTGTTATAACAAGTGGTGGTGTAGAACCTAAGATGGATAATATTATTCCCATAATTCTTTTAGAGGAGATGAAGAGGAAGACCATGCATAGTGGCTCCCAAGATGCCTTGCATGTGCAAGGTAGGCCCAAGGAGAAAGGTCCTAAAGGGGATAAGAAGAAGGAAAAGTCTAAAGGATGATCTAAGACCCCTCGAAAGAGTAGAGTGAAGTATTGGAACTGTGGTAAACGAGGACATGTGAAGAAGGAATGTAGAAACAAGAAAGAGAATGCAGATTCCTGCACGGAAAATTCCTCTGATGCTTTGATTATTTCAGCTAACACAGTTTGTGATGATGCTTGGCTTATTGATTCAAGTGCTTCCTTCCATATGACTCCTCATAAGGAGTGGTTTTCTACATACAAAGAATATGATGGAGGATAGGTCTTTATGGGTGACGATAGCTCACAAAATATTATCAGTAAAGGAAAGGTAAAGTTGTGTTTCAGTGATGGGAGGGTTAAAATCCTTGATGATTTTTTACATATTCAAGGACTTATAAAAAGTTTAATTTCGGTTTCCAAGCTGAATGATTCTGGAATGCATGTGACATTTGACAAGTCTCGTTGCAGGATGGTAAGGGGAAGTTTGGTGGTTGCTAAAGGTTCCCAGATAGGAATTTTTTTTATGCTACATGCCTCTACTTTTTGTAACTAGCACTGAAAATGCATGTATGTTGTGGTACCATAGATTGGGTCACATTGGTGAAAAAGGTCTTAGGACCAAACTTGATAAGAAGCTAGTAGACGATATTTCTAATTATTCTGTTGGTAAAAATGATTTTTGTGAAGATTGTGTGTTTGGTAAATAAAATAGGTCATCATTTCTTAAAGGAACTAATAAAGCTAATGGATTGTTAGAACTAATTCATTTGGATGTATGTGGTCTAGTGGATATAGATTCTTTGAGTAGATATCGTTATTATGTTTCCTTCATTGATGATTATTGAAGATATACTTGGATTTATTTTATGCATACAAAATCTGAAATTTTCACCAAATTTAAGGAATTTAAGGCATTGGTTGAAAAGCAAATAGATTATGAGATAAAAGAATTGAGATTTGACAATGGGGGTGAATATTGTTCTAAGGAATTTGAGGAGTTTTGCAAACATGCAGGAATTGTTAGGCAAAAGACTACACCTTACAGACCCCAACAAAATGGGGTAGTAGAAAGAATGAACCATACATTGATGGAAAGGGCTAGGAGCATGTTAAGTAGTGCTAAGTTAGATAAATGCTTTTGGGTAGAAGCTATCGGTACTGCTTGTTATTTAATTAATAGATCTCCTTGTAAAGCTCTTGTTGATAAAACACCTTATGAAATGTGGTTGGGTAAAAATCCTTCAATTTCACATTTAAGGGTCTTTGGTTGTGAGGCTTTTGTTCATGTGCCTCAAGAGAAGCAGTCTAAATTGGATCCCAAATCTCAGAAATGCATCTTTGTAGGTTATGGCAAAATTTTTTAAAGGTTATAAACTTTGGAATCCACTAACACGAAAGATGATATTTTCTAGAGATGTTATTTTAGGGAATTTAGCTAACTCTGAAGATGAGCAATCATAGGAAAAGTCAAAGACAGTGAATTTTGAAACTAAGCAAGAAGATGCACATGTGGAAGAACAGAGAGATGGAGAAGAAGATGGAGAAGAAGAAGAGAGCTCTGAAGAATATGTTGTAACAGAAGAAGTTGAAAACAACGAGGATGAACATGAGTAGGAACCTCTTACTCCACTTTTGAGAAGGTCCACAAGACAACAAAATCCAATTGATAGGTATAGCCCACCTAATTTTCATTATAAATTTGCTTTGTTATGTATTGATGATGAACCTAGATCTTTTAGGGAGGCTCTCTCTTCAGAAGAATGTGAGTCTTGGAGCAGGCCATGCAGGATGAGATGATGTCTTTGAAAAACTGTGACACCTGGGATCTTGTTAGTTTTCCCAAAGGAAGAAAGGCCATTGGTTGTAAGTGGGTAGATAAAAATAAGTTTGGTACAAAGGGAAAGTTGGAATGGTACAAGGCCAGATTAGTGGCCAAGGGCTACTCCCAAAGAGAGGGAGTTGATTTTCGTGAAATATTCTCTCTTGTTGCTAAGTTAACTTCTATTAGATTCCTTTTATCCATTGCTACTTCTTATGATTTAGAAATAGAACAAATGGATGTTAAAACTACTTTCTTGCATGGGGATCTTGAGGAGGAAATTTATATGCAACAACCTGATGGTTTTGTTGTGAAAGGAAAATAACACTTGGTTTGCAGGTTAAAATGGTCTCTATATGGTTTGAAACAGTTGCCTAGGATGTGGTACCAGAAGTTTGATGCATTTACATTAAATTTAGGTTTTGTTAGAAGTGAAGAGGATCATTGTTTTTATTTTAAATTTATTGATGATCATATACTAATTATTGTCTTATATGTGGATGATATGTTGTTCACTGGTAACAATAAGGCAATGATTAGGGAACTTAAAACTCAACTTTTTCACACATTTGATATGAAAGAGTTAGGGGATGCTAAATATATTCTTGGGATGGAAATCATTAGGGATCAGGTTCACATAAAGCTTTGGTTAAGTCAGAGTAAGTATGTTAACACTATTTTGCAAAGATTTAATATGCAAGATTGTAAACCAGTAAATATTCCATTTCCTATTGGTACTAAGTTGAGTTTAGACAAGTGTCCTTAATTGGATGATGATATTGATGAAATGTCTAAAGTTCCTTATGCTAGTGTTGTTGGTAGTTTAATGTATGCAATGGTTTGTACTAGACCAGATATAGCCCAAGCAATGGGAGTTCTAAGCAGGTTTATGTCTAACTTCGGTAAAGAACATTGGACTTTTGTTAAAAGGGTATTTAGGTATTTGCAAGGCACTTCTGATTACTATTTGGTTTATCATGGTACTAAAAATGTTGATAAGGCATTGGACAGATAGGGTTTTGTTGATGCAAATTGGGTAGGTGACTTGGAAAGTCGAAGGTCCACTAGTGGCTATGTGTTTACTTTGTTTGGAGGAGTAGTGAGTTGGATGAGTAAAAGACAACCTATAGTTGCTTTGTCTACCACTGAAGTAGAGTATATGGCTGCTACACATGCCTCTAAGGAGGCGGTTTGGTTATAGAGACTTAGTAATGGTATTGGTTTTGATTTTTGGATAGTGAGGATCAAATGTGATAGTCAAAGTGCCATATGTTTGGCTAAAAATCCTATGTATCATGCTCGTACTAAGCATGTTGATGTTCAGTATCACTTTTTTGTGAGAAACAGTTGAGAATGCACATGTCTTGATTGAAAAAGTTGACACTTTGGATAATTTTTTAGATTCTCTTACGAAGCCAGTTACCATGGATACGTTCTCTTGGTGCAGAAAGACCATGGGCCTTGATCACTGTACTTAATTCTATGTAATTGTATCCCTATGGGTGTAATTTACAATGTATGATGTCAAGTGGGAGAATGTTAGGATTTAGGTATGATCAACCTTGTAAATCCTTTAATTTATTATTCTTCTAAAGTTTTTTATACATTTACCCATAAGAGGTGAAACTGTTTGACCAACGGTGGTGAAAGAGACAATGTAAATGCAGTGTTACCATTACCGTTTGTCCTTTTGGAAAATGACAAAATAGCTAGGCGTCCCACTTTGGAATCTTCTAAAATGAGGTTGTTGGCTTAAAATAGGGTGTTGTAAGAGCATCTATGACATATATGATATTTTCATAAGATGCTATGACAGTATGATAGATTCCCTATGACAGAATATGCTATTTTGGACCCTAGGCGCCCATGCATGAGAGATGCCTTATGATAGCTGTAAGAGCATCTGTAAGAGGCTATTATTGGTATTTTTTTACCATTTCAAGGAGGGAGGCATGGTTTTTTCTAGGTGGTTTTTCAGCCTATTGTTTGGTGAAACCATGTTGTTTTTCATCCTCACAAATCTCTTTAAATTGGGGCCTTGAGCTAGAGTTATTCAATTTAGTTTTGCAAGTTTGCAGGGTAACAGGGTGCTGTTGGATTTTATAGGGAATGATAAGAGAAGTCTATTGCTACATGTAATATTTTAGATTATCAGTAATATACTTTCCTCTCTTTCGGTGGAGTTTTTTTCCTTCGGGGTTTCTCCACGTAAATATGTTGTTGCATGTGTTATGATTCTTCTATCTCTTTCTCTCATTCTTTCTTCACAATAAGGCTAAAGGTTAATCTAAATATTTCAGATTTGCATTCACTTATTTAAGTTCATATTGCAAGCTTTCTTCACCTTGATAATCAACATTTTCCACTTATAAGAATTGTACTTTACATCTCTCACAAATTAGAAATATCATATTTTGGCAGTATGTACAATTCCTAATTGAAACAATACAAACAAGATGGCAGGGGAATTTGAGTAGTGGGTGTGGGTGTGCATCCTGTGAGGGATCATGACTTGCATGTTTTTTCTACTTTGTGCATGTGACTAGGTAGGTGTGCAACTGTTTGTCTTGGCACTGGGTTTTGATCTACATGCCTTTGTCTTGGAGTGGGTTATTTGGAGTTAGTTGTGTGGGGTTCTCTGGTAGAGGGGTTTGCTAGCTTGGGGTGTTGTTTGTGTGTGACGAGGTTTTTGTACTGGTGGAGTTTGTCTCTTTTCAATTTTTTTGTCTTCTTTTGTGTGGTGGATGTGTTTGATGATGGATGCAGCTATAGGTAATGTGAACAATATGTCTTTTTGTGGAAGTATTATTGGGGTCTTATTCACCCCATCTATGCTTGCTAAGGGTCTAAAATTTTTAAACATTGTCTCAAATGGTGTTGGTTCATCACAAGTTGGTGGGTCTCATGCTCGAAAATTGAATGGTTATTTAGTTAAGAGTGTGTATCATCTGGTCCTTGTGATTCAACTAGACTCTATTGAGGGGGATGTTTCCTATATATGTAACCATGCTTTAATATGTAATTTTATGGGGATCAAATTCTCTCTTCCATTGCTCGAGTCTTGGGTTCATCACACTTGGAATCCAAAAGGAGATGTGGAGGTTATACAAGCAACCAACAATTATTTTATGGTTGTGTTCTCTTGTTTGGAAAATAAAAATAGGGATTTTGAAGGTGGAACCTCTTTTTATAATCAGGTTGGATTATTTATTAAACCTTGACACATCGGACTTAACCTAGTTGAGGAGCTTCCCTCTAAGGTGTTGGTTCAGGTGAGGCTTCCATGGCTTTCTCTAGAGTTTTGGAGGAATGATATTATGCACATTATTTCTCTCATGTTGGGTAAGCCTGTGGAACCATTGCAATAGACTCTAGAGAAAAAGGTAATCTCCCTTGCCCACATTTGTGTTGAGATTGATTTAAAGAACCCATTACTAGATGTTTTGTAAATTCAAGTTGGGTCCACATCATGGGTTCAATAGCTTGATTATGAGGCTTTTCCCTTTTGATTTTGGATTTTTCATGAATATGGGCACCTGTAGAAGAAATGTCCTAAGCTCAACACTTCAAGATTGGCCTCTAGAGGGGATTTGGCTAAGAGACCTCCTTGCCTTGATCCATCAAAGGCTAAAGGGAAAGCCCCTATGTTTGATGGTGGGATTGATAAGGCGGGTTTTATTCTGGTAAATTCACACAATAAGGGAAGATTCTTGAAGAGGACCCTTAAGGATAGGCAAGATGATGCCACTTTTAATTGGTTTGAGGCCTTGTAATATTTTGACCAACAAATGGAGTTTACATATGACTTTAAATAATAATTCTTTCTTGGAGGAGGATAAATTGGATTCCAAAGAGGTTGGGAGTGGTAATAATCCAATGGGGATGGGTACCAATGCTTTGATAGATTTTGGTCATGTCTCAGAGTCTCTTGGCTTATCAATTATTCTAGTGGAAAATGAGGTGGATTTTGGTCCATCCATGTGTTGGTTGGGTTCACAACTGATGGTCCTCCAAGATAGGGAGGAAGAAAGGTCAAGATAAGATCAAGTTAATGGGTGAGAATTTGGTGTAGTCAAGTTTAGTCAAAAATTTTGAATCTCATTTTTCAAACCACCAAAAATGATTGTTCTCTCTTGGAATGTGGGAGGTTGAACAATATCCCTAGACAAAAAATATTTTGGAAAATGATCAGGGCTCATTCCCCTGATGTTTTATTTATTGAAAAAACTAAGTTGTCGGTGGAGGGTATGGTCAAGATCACCTCTAAGCGTTGGTGGCAAGGTTAGTGTCAGTGCATTAGGGCATAGGGCAGTGTCAATGGGATTTCATGTCTTTGGGACAAGAAAAATATTTCCCCTCTGTGGTGGATTTCAGGTAGGCACTTGTTGTTCATGGTTGCTTCAAGCTTTGACTCTGGAAAAATCTTGTTGTTCTCTAATGTCAATGCTATGACTAATTTGGCTTGTAAAATTCGCATACATGAGATCATATAAGGTATGTGTGATCCTTTGGTCCTTTGGTTCCCTGGGTTGTGGCTAGATATCTTAGTGCTATTCTCAATCTTGATGAAAAGAGGGGTGGGTTGGATTGGCCGAAATATTTTTCATCAATGTTTAGAGATAATATAGCCTTGTTGAACTTGATTGAAATAAAGGATTTTAATGGTACATTCACTTGGAGTAACAAGAGATGTGGGGTGAATTTATCTCTGAGAGGTTGGTCAGGTTCTTAGTTTCCAATTTTTGGATTGGCAATTAGTGGATATTCTCCAATTCAAAAATTCTTGATTGGAGGGGTTTGGATCACTGGCCTATAAAAATTTTAGCACATGGGAGTGATAGTGCTAAGAATCCCTCTTTCAAATTCTATCCAATGTGGTTGTGTGAGCCTTCTCTGTAGGACCTTATGAAATATTGGTGGTTTAGAGGTTTTCCTCTGCATGGGACAACAATGTATACCTTCGTTAAGGGGCTTCAATTTGTGAAATTTCGGATAGAGAAGTGGAACAAGGAATGTTTTAGGAATATTTTTAAGGATAAATCAACATCGTAGAATCATTTGAATTTCATCTCTAGGAATAACATAGATTATGGGATTACCCAAGAGTCCCTTAAAGATAAAGAGAAAGCTTTGAAGATGTTATCTAAATGGGAACTGTAGGAAGAATTGTTTTGGAAACAAAATTCAATAATTTATTGGCTTCATGAGGGAGATAGGAATACATTCTTCTTCTATAAATTTTTCAAATCTAGGGGACATGGAAATTTAATTTCTTCAATTGCTTCCTCTCAAGGTGTTCAATTATCCTCTTTTTAGGATATCTCTCAAGAAGCTACTCGATATTTCTCTTCCTTATTCACAAAGAACTCTCTCAAGGAAGTGGGGGACGTGAAACAAGTTTTGGCTTGTGTTTCCCCTATTGTTCCCTTTGAAGAAAATGTTGTGCTCAATCAGCGTATTTCCCTAGATTAGTTGGAGGAGATTGTTTTCAATATGGAAAAGGTAAGACCCCTAGTTTGGATGGATTTCCAGATGATTTTTTTAAGAATTTTGGGAGATTATCAAATGATATCTTCTAAAGGTTGTAAGGGAATCAAAAAATAGTAACCAAATGTTGAAAGCCATGAATTCTACTTTTCTAGATCTTATCCCCAAGAGAGAAGGTGCAAATTCCCTTGATCTTTTTAGGCCAATTTCCTTGTATAATTTAATTTATAAGATCAACTCTAAGCTAATTATTGAGAGATTAAAGCCTTGGTTAGTCAAAGTTATCTCAAAGGAGCAGGGGGTTTTGTGGCTGGTAGACATATCCAGGATGGTGTTGTTATTGTTGTTGAGGCTATTCATTCCATGGAGGTATTCAGAGAGAAGGCCACACTCATCAAATTAGACATGGCTAAGGCTTATGATTGATTTAAATGGTCCTTTCTTCACAATTTTCTCTATGCTTTTGGGTTTGTTGAGGGATGGATCAATTGGGTGATGATTTTTGTCACATCGAATTCTTACTCTATGCTAATTAATGGTGTGCATACATCTTTGTTTGGTGCATCTAGGGGTCTTTTTTAGGATGACTCCATGTCTTATCTTTTTATTATTATGCTTGAAGGTTTGGGAAGACTTATAAAATCCCATTTGAGTCAAGGGATTATTCAAGGTTGGAGTTGGGGAGAAGGCTTGCATCCTCAGTCTCACTTATAATTTGTGGATGATACTATGCTCTTGCGTGTTGTCAGAATCAAGGAAGTGAGCAACTTCAGATGATTTAGACTTGATATTTATCTTGTAACTTCTTATCAACATATAAATGAAGGGAATTCCTCTATCTTCTTCTTCAACACTCCTCTCATTAAATATATGATTGCTCATATTCTAATATTTTAGATAAGTAATCTCCCTTTTGTGTATTTGGTAGTTCCCCCCTATGTGGCCCCTCTACCAAGAGGTACCTGGTAGAGTGTTCTTTATAAGTTCAAGGGCTATGTCAATCATTGGACTTGTAGGTGGTTGTCCTTTGATGGGAGGAATATGCTACTAAAATTTGTGGTTGAAGTGCTTCCTATCTATAGTTGTATGGTTCAAGTTGCGCCTGCAGGATTTATTAGAGAGCTAGATGCTCTCTCTAGGAAATTCTTATTGGCATGCAAATTATATTCCAGGAAATGGAGTATGGTTAAGTGGGTTTATGTTTGTAGGCCTATTCAGTAGACTGGTTTGAGGATGTTATTATCGATCAAGCTTTGGTTGCCAAGCATTATTGGAGATGGTGTACACTAATCAAGATCATTGTTGGGAAAAAATCCTCAATGCCAAATATTTGAGGGGATTTGTGAGTGAAGATGTTTCTAGATGCTCCCTAGATGGTAAGAGGTGATATCTTAATCAAGTAGGGCATGTTCTAGATTTGTTACAAGGGCAATGATGCTCTTTTTTTACTTGATTTTTGGGATGGTCATCCCTTAATCATGACACCCTATGCTCATTTACAGAATCTTAGCTTGCGGTTTCAAGAGGTTGGATGATTGAAGGTGAGTGATTTAAAGACTATGAAACATTTGGGTCAGGTAAAGTTGCTTGAGTGGAAAGAGTACCACTTGTGGCCCCTCAGGACTCTGAAGTGGATCGTGTTGAGTTGTCTCAAATTTAAGCTAGTAGGGCTTGTAACACTTTGCAAAGGAGGGATATTCTAGCATCGCCTCCTAATCCAAAAGGGGCTTACTCAATGACAGTTGGGTATCAAGAACTGGATAGAAGGAAATATGGGTAGGATTAAGTCCCTTGGTGGAAACATGTTTGGAATATGTTTGTTTGGTCTAAGTGCAAATTTTTCCTTCGGTTAGTTGCTCATAATAGGTGTTTTACATGGGACAAACTTCTAAAGCAAGGATTTCAAGGTTCCTCAATTTGTTGTCTTTGTTGTAGTAGTGAAGAGTCTTCACCACATTTGTTCTTCCAATGTTCCTTCTCTAGATCTATCTAGCATTTTGGGTGAGGTGGTGTTGAGACAGTCTTGTCTGCATACTCTATCCCTCACTAATTTTTGAAGTACCTTGGGGAGACCCCCTTCTCACTCTTTCCCTCTCCATATGGCATGGACTATTGGGCCTTCATGTATTCTTTGGAAAATTTGGTTGGAGAGGAATCGTAGGATTTTTCAAGATTTTCCAAGATGTTTCAAGAGACTATTTCAGCTAAATGTGAGGTAGGGGTCCCTTTGGATGTTGGGGAGGTTGAGGTGTTGTAGGGTTTGGGTCTTAATGGATTAAGCTGAAGGACTTGTTCAAAAGGGAGGAGACACCCCAATAGGAAAATCCAAAGAGAAGACAGGTGGTCCTCGCCTCTTGTTGGGATCTTGAAATTTGGGCTATGTTGGTGTGGGAGGAGTGGGGAGAGATAGCTCTATGGTTTCCATTTTCTTCTTCCCCATGTATCAAGACCACTATACTAATAATCTCATGGAGGCTCTTGCAATTCTTGTTGCTCTGAAAAAGGAATGTCCTCTTGGCTAGTGCAAGGTTATTTGTGAATCATATTCTCAGATCTTGATTAATTTGTTGAACAAGCATTGTTTTGATGGGGTGATTTGGAAATTGAATTTGATTGTGCAGTAGATTCATTAGTTAACCACTTCATTGGAGATGGAAATGTTGTTGATTATTTATCTAAATGGGCTTTAGAGTTTAGGGGTGATTGGAAGGTTGATGATTAGGAGCATCTTCCCAATGTTTGTGCCCAAAAATTGAAGATGTTAATTCATGAGGATATTCATGGTCCTTGAACAGGTTCCGATTTTCCTGGTTTCAAGGACTTGTTATTTAGTCTATGTTGGTTGGATGCCCTTTAGATGTTGTTTGTTTCTAATCTTGATCCTTGTATTCTTGGATCCTTTTTGATTGAATAAAATTTTACCCCTTTTTTAAAATATGTACAATTTTTAGAAGTGGAAAAGATTACTCATCAAAGCGTTAAAGTATTTACTTTTCTCTTTTACAATTGTAAGTAACTAGTATATTTATCTTAAATGCATCTTATCTAAAAGATACCAAGAGATATTTCTATTTATTTGCCCATATTAAATTTTTTATTTAGGATGGATAAGCACCTTGAGAGATAGACATATTTAAGATAATAGAAAACACAAAACTATCTTTTATTTATTAAAGAGTTTATTTTTAATTTAAAGTTATTTTATTTAAAATAAATATTTAAAAATATTGGTGTCTTTATTGTGTTGAGAGTAATTCTAATAATGAAAATAAAAGGTGAAGAGAAATTACATTAATGTATTAACAAAAAACCTTAACATTTATCTTAAATTTGGCATATTTGTATATATCAAAATATTATTATTTAATAATAAATATGAATATAACCCCCTTAATAAGGATACAAGAGATGATTCTTCAATGCTTAGAAAATAAATATAATAGAAACCTCCACCTTCATGATGGTTTAAGATTAATTTTGTGGCTTAAAAGACAATCAAAGAGTAATAAGAGCAAGATGTGTTGATAGAAATGGAGATGGTAATCTAATTGGAGTAGCTTCAAAAACTCAAAGATGACATCAAAAGTGAAACAAATATACAAACTATTATAGTTGGTTTGTACATCTATAATATTTACAATTTCAAAAAAGTAAAAACTGAAGATATTTCAATAATATTATTGATAATTTTTAAAATATTTATGGCATGACTTGGGGATTTGATTCTCAAGAGAACAAGAATTATAATGTAATGATATATGCCTGCATTGAATATGACACATTTTAATAAACTACTTGCAAATTCAAATTGTAATATTAACAATCTAGAGAAGAGATGCAAATGGCGAACAAAAATAAGCCACAAAAATTTAAATTTTATCGATTCTAGACAATAATGAAATAAAAGCATCCAAAATGACAAAATGATAGAAAATTGAATACTATAAAGCAACTAAAATTATTTCAACAAGGCCAAATAAATAGTTAATACAAGTACATTAAAATTACTAAATATTTTAGCATTCAGTTATCCTTTTATTTGTATGACTGCTATTTTTCCTTTTATTTTGTATGTCTGCCTTAGCTTTTGTTAAGGTTCTTACTAATGTTTCTACTTCTACTTTTACTTTGGCTAATGCTTCTACCTCTAATTTGGTTGATTTTTTATTTTTATTTTTAGACTCTAGGAATCGATCGGGTATCCGTCCTCCTATAAATTGTAGTTTTCCGTAAAAAAAATTCACATAACGAATGGCGCTGGCGCGACACACCCTTTGGTACCACAAGTTGGGGAGGAGACTAGACCTCGTGACCTCTTTCCTACAACAAGATGCTTTAACCAATCGAGCTAGGCCCCCACCCCCTAATTTGATTTTTTCTTAGTCTTCTACATTTGTTTCAATTAATGGCCTTCTACATCTACTTCGCTTGCTGTTAATCCTCCTTCTGCTATGGCTAAAGCTTCTACTTCGACTTTGGCTAAGACTTGTACTTCTTCTTTAGCTACTACTAAAACTTCTACCTCTGCTTTGGCTACTGCTAAAGCTTCTACCTTGGCTTGGGCTTCGAACTCTACTTTGACTTTGTGAAGATGTACTCATTGGAGACCTTGAAAATGATAGTCATGGTGATCTCAACTCAAACTTCAAAACCGATCTTTGATTTTGACTATGAATTCTACTACGTCTCTTGCTTCGATTGGGACTACTATTTCGACTTCTGCTTCGACTCCTGAAAATCCATCCTCATCTCCACTATCTTCTTTAACTCTTATATATGACAACGAGTATCGATTTCAAAACTATGAATCATCGAGTTTCCTTAAAGCATACTTCATATCATCATAGCAAACGTAGTCGAAAATGTAGTAGAATTTTAGCTTTCAAAGATATTCATTTTGTGCACATCTCTGTTGTCCATAAACGTGTATTTCCCTGGGGCATATTGTGAAATAGCTTGTTGTCCTTGCCTCTGCATATTGGAATTTGGAATGACTTGGCCAAAACATTATTAGGAATTGTTGAATTGGAAGCCGAATTGGGAAAGGGAAAGAATTTACCGAGAGATTGACTATTAAAAGCCACAATGGCAAAGGAAATGGTGTTTCCATTATTCCATGGGAAAACAAAAACATCCCATGTTTTGATGTTTGCATAGAAAAGCTTTTTGGTGGTGCCCACAACACCCTACAACAAAATCGCCATAGGAAAAGGAAAAAACATAGAAGGTTAATTAATTAATACTAAAAATAACTACATGCTTAAATCCAAAAACATTATAATAAATTGTGAGACATTGTTTTGTTTAGCATTGTGAGGGAAATAGTCAACTACCATTTTAAGTTTTCCATGTCCTATGGAGCCAGCTTAATGAAAATTACTCACACAACCTTTGTTCCTGCTAGATCTCTATCCTTACCTCTTAGTTGGGTAGTATTTTATGCTTTGGTAGATGTTCATATTCTCTTCAATCATTTCAACTTAAATTTCTAGAAAAGGTTGTAGAATTTGGCTTTATAGTTTATTTTTTCCCATTGAATTTCCAACACACACTCTTGCAAAACCATTTTGTATATATTGTTGTTTATTGATATTTATTAAACAATATTTCTTTGATGTAGTAGAATTTTAGCTTTCAAAGATATCCATTTTGTGCACATCTCTATTGTCCATAAAATTGTATTTCCCTGGGGAATATTGTGAAACAACTTGTTGTCCTTGCCTATGCATATTGGAATCTAGAATGACTTGGAAAAAACATTATTGGGAATTGTTGAATTGGAAGTCGAATTGGGCAAGGGAAAGACTTTATCAGGAGATTGACTATTAAAAGCCACAATGGAAGAGGAAATGGTGTTTCCATTGTTCCATGGGAAAACAAAAACATCCCATGTTTTGATGTTTGCATAGAAAAGCTTTTTGGTGGTGCCCACAACACCCTACAACAAAATCGCCACAGGAAAAGGAAAAAACATAGAAGATTAAAACAAGAATACCTCAGCTTCAGAGGCCTAAGATTTAAATCATTAATTTAATGTAAAAAAATCAACATGCAAGACATAAAAATGGTGCAAAAATAATAGTAATGAGATTTATAATACCTCTTCTTTCCAATCTTTCGTATATTTGATGAATTTCATAATAAGGGTTTCCATTAGAACTGACATACCAATTCAAATGTGCTACTTATGGGTTGTGGTACCATATAAGAAATATGAATAATGAATTTTTACAATCATGGTAGAAATGTGAAATTAAAGATATAGATGATAAATTACAATAAAAAAGTTGATTTATTTACTTATCCTTGAAGATTAAGTTTGTGTCCAAAGAGAAAACCCAATGAAATACTTACAATGTAATAGCAGCCTATGTTCACATATGCTACTAAAGCTTGTCATCCTGACCCTAAGTTGTCACCCCTGAAACATAGAATAAGATAACACCAATGCATAGAATTCCTATGCCTATGGAAGTAAAGGACACAAACACTATTGAGAACTTTGTTGCTTTTGGTTACCATGCCCCAAGTTCATTGGACACTCACACTGCAACAAAGTTACAATCTCATAAGTCATAGTATTTTTTTTAATACTATCTATATCATATCAATCTTAAATACAAAGGATTCAAGTAGGCGAATAGGATTAGGATGCATATTTTAGAAAATATACATAGTAATAATGCAAACAAATTTTTGTTAGAAAAATAGTAGAAGTGTAGGACTAAAGTAGGCTAGTGAGACTCCAAAGCCTATGTTTCAATAGGCAACATAATGGTGTAAGAAGAATGCTCTAGATTATAGACCAAAAATTTAAGTATAAATAGTCAATAGCATGAACCATCGTATACAAAAGCCCAAAACTAATGGAGAAACTTGATGGCTTTGAATCCATTGGTATCATAATTTTCCATCTCAGGTACGATCATGCTGCATAAACAATAGACCAAAATGTTTTAATTAGAATTTGAGATGCAAATATCATAACATTTAACCTTTTTGCATTTGCATGAGGATTGGATTTCTTACTAGATTGGCTTTGAGTCCACTGCAACAGTTGGGTTCTTCATATTTCTCGTTCAAACAATGAGGACTGTGTAGTACCAACTCTTTAAGCTGTACATCCATTATCAACTAATAATTTGTTATTGGTAGTAAAAAAGATATAAAACTAATTTATGAAAATTTATAATAACTTTATTTATGAAAACTAAAAACTAACAAAGTAAATTCTTACATGTCAAATATTTTACTATTTTATTAGTAATATAATTCACTGTTGAGATGTTGAGTATAGGAGGTATGGTGCATAAAATAGTTTATGATATCTGAATTGAATTATTAAAATGGACATGGAGGCAAAGAGATAGACCATAGCATGATTGCAGAAGCCATGGAAATTTTAATAAAAGCACCCAATTTTTTTAAGGCTAACATGGACAATCCTCTCCAGGCATCTGAACATGGACCACATACTACATATATGGTAATACATGATTACTATGATTAAGCTAGTTAAATGAATGGCCAAGATGTGTGATGGTAACCCACACTCCCTCTTTATTTTGCAAGGTATAATTTTCATTACAAGCTTAGCCAAAAATAATAAATGCTCCTTAATAGGGGAGTCTTATGATTCTCTCCCATATTTTTGTACCCCACTTGAATAATAGGGTTTAGGTCAGCACTTGATGAAATCTAAGTTAGGCCTCCTAAAAAAAGAAAAAAATGTGGCACTTGTTTTTTTTTTATCTCTAAAGTTTTTTCTAAAAAATGAGGAGATAACATAAACAAGTACCCCTTAGATGACACACATGATGAAGGATGTTTTTGATCCTCAAGTTCACCTTGTAGTGTGAGAGGAGAGAATGCACACCCTTAGACATGAACAAACAAAAATAAAAAAATAAGACATGTAAAACAAGGGTTGTTTTCCCTTATTAAAAAGAAAATGTGTGAAAATGGTTTTGATTTTTAGCTTTGACAAGTGAATTTGCAATCAAAAAGTGTTAAGTAGTTTTATGGTTTATCATTGACACATAATGTAGTCTACACCAAAAACATATAAGTGATTAAATAGCCTTGTATTTTTATACACAATGACCAAAATAAAATAAAATGGAACTTGCATTCAATTTCTCTCAACATGATTGTTACTCTTCCACTTTCTTTTTTTTGTAATACAAAGGGAGATACATTAACAGCTAAACATACTAAAAGAAAGAGACTTATCATGCAGCGTGCAAAATTTATTGTTTAGTCCTTTCTTACATATTTTTATATGCCCATCTAATGTCATGACATTGCAAATGCTAGATAAAGTTATTTCGTATGAACATTTTAAAAATATAAATGAATGGGATGGTCTGATTAGATTTGTTGTCCAACAATAGAATAACAATGTAACATCTAATGTTATGCATACAATGCCAAAAAAGTAATATATAAATGCAAAGAAACTTGCACTCTCTAGTTATATGTTGGATTTGCCTACATAAGCTAAAGTCTTTGAGTTTGTTATGATATTTACAAGAAAACTTATTAAACATATTAAAAATACTACTTTTCAAGTTAAAGATGTTCAAAATGGATATTCCACCAAGACTTATGTTGATTGTTGGAGTTGACTCCTCAACCCTATTGCTCCCAAGGATTTTCTGCAATCAAACATTTGTCACACAAAGAGAGAAAAAGGCTATGGAAGCCAAGGGCAGATTGATCTAAAAAAAATCACTGAATTCGATTATTAATCTGAGAAAAACATCAACATAAATAACAAAACTTTCTTACCTCCTTTCTACAGATTTGAATCCCCGTTCTTGCAACTTCTTTCAGCCTCCTTTCTCTAGCTCTCCATCCTCTTCCGAGTTTTTGTTTTCTTCAACTGTTTCCCACACTTTCCTTTTTTTTTCGAGCATACATAAAAAACTCCCTTTCTTTTCTTTTCAATAGAGTTTTCTTTTTGAAACTCTCATATTTCTTGAAAATAAAATAATAGAGACTTTAAATTTTCCATGCGAATTAAAAAAAAACAATTATTTGAATCATACTTATTCTTCTAATTGATGATCTATTTTATTGACTGAAACTTATAAAAATATATATGATTTTATTATATTTCCTCCCTACTGCAGTATGTTTTTTTAAAATTTACATGTCTATTTTGTCATGCATGAAAAGAAAAATAAAACAAAAACAAAATAACAAACCAGTAAGATAGCTAAAGATCTGCATGCAGATTACAAATTAATAATAAACTAATAATAAATTGCTGTTAAACTTGTGGATCAATAACTTTCTATAATAAATTGCTGTTTAAACTATTTCACAATTTTTTTTAATATTAGATGAAAAAAACAATCAAAAGAATGTCAAGCTGTCAACAGCTAATTATAACAGAAATATATCAGTCATGTATGTGACTAAAAAATCTAATTCTACATCTCAAAGAAGGGAGAGCACAAAATCTAAAACAACCAAAAAAACTTCCCAAGATGGCAATTCAACTCCCAGAGACTAAGGTACCTCATCAGTCAAATCATTCTCTGATTTTGCACTCTCCACACCCACCGTACTCTTCAAATAATCTGGTTGTGATAAGCAGTCAAGACCAGTACTGCTGAAAGTTGTTTCATCAGGCTTCAATTTGGGCCATTCTTCTTCCTTACGATCATGCAAATCTTCATTTCCATCCATAACAGTCTTCAGAATTGTTCTTCTCCACTTTCTAATAGAAGGCATACTCTCAGACGTATGATGCTGAAATATATAGTGGGGATCATCAGGAGTTGGATATAACATGTTGACTACATTATCACATTGTTCTTTGCTGCAATGTCCTCTTAATTCCAGAATCGTTTGGGCTTGCCTTCGATTTATTTCATTGTCCTTCAATATCTGAGCAATCTGCTTCCGACTGAGAATAACAGATAAACTAAATCTATCCGACCTTATTTTGGGATTTTTTCGTATTTAAATTTGTGATTAACTGAATATTTCCTGAGCAGTTCCAGTAACTCTTAATTAATACTTTTCTATTTTTGGTTTTGTGCAGCTGAAATTGCCAGTCTTCTTCCCTCTTTTGCAATGCTCTGCCACTATACAGACTGACATCACTGTTATAATGGCAGTATGTTCAATGATGAACATCTTTGCTGATGATAAAAATAGCTTATCAAAGGGATGCAATAGCTTATTAAAGCAACAGTTCACTCTATCGTTGGTATCGTTGGTCCTTCCATCTGCTAATTATAGCTTACTTTGTCTTTGATTGATTCCTGGGCATTGTTCACAAACATAGCGGGTATATTGCATGAAAGACGTAATGTAATAAAAGAAGGTTCTTCTATTAATAGGGTTGCTAGTTTTAGAACAAATGCTGGTTAGCCTTGGTAACTTTCAAATTTATCCTCCTTTGATTTCCTCCCATTCTTCGAAAACAGTGATCATTGACTCTACAAAGATATATTCAAGGAAATACCAAAACCAAGCTCTAAAATGACTCGTGCTTTTAGCAAAAACACCAAGGTTTGGCTTCAGACTTGATACACAATGAGTTTTTTTAATGGGTACAATATTAGTCCCATTAAAGTAGTAAGCTCACAAGGAATGACTAACCTTTTTTTCAAATAATGAGATGAGACTGAGTATTTTTTAGGTGGTGAGTTGTAGTCATAGGGGTTTATAATATATATTTATTTATCTTGTACATTTATATCTATGTTTTTTCTTTTTTAAGCTTTCTTCTTCTAAAAGTTTTCTGGTATATCTTTCTTTTTCTAAAAATTTCTTTATACTCTCTTTGTAACATGTGTATAAATAATGCAAACAAGTGTAGAATGTTTATAATCACATTGATTGTTGAATTTATCATTTAAATTCACCCAAAGTATTCCATGGACACAAAAAACTCATTCAAAAATCATTTAAATTACTTGACAACTTACGATATTGAAACAAGTGCAAAACTACAAACATATTCTATATTATGATTCTACTTGAAATTGAATTATACAAGTGTCTTTATAGTTAAGTAGGACGAAATCCTAAATGCTTGCTAACTAAATATGAGAGTTACCCCATTGATTAAACGGTGATTGGGAGTTAACCCATACAACGAATCTAACAAACCCAATCATCTAATTTGATTTTGAGCTCAATAAAGGAGTGAACTAAAGTTCCAACTTGGATACTAACTATTATTGACTTTGAATTCTAATGCATGAGATTAGTATTATGAATTATTCACATTTATAATAATAATTGCATAATTCAAATAATCTAACTTAAGCCACCTAGCTAAACTAAGGTAAAATTTGGATAATTCAAGTGTATACATGTTATACATCAACATCTCCCCTCAAGTTTGATTTATGCTAGCACAGGAAGCAAGGAGAAATTAGAAGTCTATTTACTCCTAGAATTGCTTTCTTCAACCCAAATTGAGATGTTAAGTGTAAAAAGTGTGGTTCTATAAAGGGCCAAGAGGAGATATCTGTAGCAAGGCTAATGGAAGGCTCAAAAAATTGTTGTGCTACATTGAACTTGGGTTTTGGAACCTACTTGAAATGATCTTTTTTGGTAGCAATCAACATCTCTAGCTAGAATCATGTGTCAACAAGGAGAGATCTAATGTTTTTTTTATAATGAATCACTGACTACCTCAATAGAGTTAAGTCTCAATTGCTTGAGTGATATAGGCCCCATGAAGTGGTGGCTTGCTAGCAATTGACTTTTGGGAATAAGGATTTAAATTGACTCATTGTCTTTAAATTGAACATATTTTGAGTGTTTTGATTGTTTGGATGGTGTCTCAATCTGCTTTGAACTCTTTGAATTATGTGCTACAAGTGCATTTTTTTAGAATTTAAAGGAAAAGATACATCCATGTGTATGAGCTTCTTTTGATTACATGTCAATTTCTCACATATTGGTTTAAAAAGTGGAGACAAAAATTGCATATGATTTTTCCAATATGGAAAGAACAACCATGATTTCTTCTTAATTGTGCACTCCTTTAGCTAGAGCTTGATTAGGTTGAATTGTAAAATAAAACCTTAAATGGTGCTAAAGTCTTCATAATTCAAACTTATGATAGCATTCCTCCAATAATATACACCATATCAACGTAGAGGACACTAATGTCTTGGTGACAAAAGATATTTATTACAAAATAAAATTGAGAGATGCATATGAAATCAACAGATACTGTCTTTACCTCACTATAGTGGATGAATGGGGTTTAAGCCATGCTTGGCAACCTGTCATTAAGACACTTAGACAAAATTTGAACTTTGATTTGGTTTAAAGTTACCTTCTTTTTTCATTATCAGATGTATGCATCATTGTATCCTTTGTGTGATATCCTATAGGAAGTCCCTTTTCCTTATATTTACATGAGCCTTCCTCATTGCTCCTTTGTTGTTTCTTTTTCCTCTATTCTTTCATTTCCTCTCTTATTTCTTTTACACTATTATTTTCCCTGTTTGCTTCCCACATCTCACTTTGTAGTTGATTTCTTAATTTAGGTGATTATCTCCTTTCATCAGTAATCCATCTTGTTCCTATATTATTATTCTTGCCTATTTTTTCATTATTTAAATATATTATTTTCCTCCCTTTCTAACTTTCATCTTATTAGGCGCATGGGTGCATGATACAATAATTATCCTATTGGTTGTTTAGTGGCAGGCACCAAGTATGATTTATGTAGTTGACATTGTGTTTTTCACATGTATTTCAAATGGGTCCTTGGTGGACAATGTGTTTCAAAGTACATGGATTAGACCCCCAATCCATGTATCAATTTTTTTCAAAATCTTGTTAGTGTTTTTTCTTTTAAATTTATATTCCCTTCCTTAGCTGGTATTCTTTTGTTTTGATATTTATATGTTTTGGACTAGTAGGTAAAGTTTTTTATTTCATTTTTATTATATTTGTCTTGTGTAAATTTTTAGCTTTTATTGTTTATGTTTTATTTTTATACAGGCAAGGTTTTGAGTAATTTAATTTAATTTTTGTGTTCTCATTTTTAAATTTTTAATCTTTGCTCTATTTTTTCTCATTTCATTTTTTAGATTAATTGATGAGGGTTCTCATTGGGGTCCCACCCTTGAAATGTGAGGATTAGTGCATGGGACCAACAACCCATATAATTATTTCTATAAGATTAAAAATTTAATTAATGTTCTACTAGTGGGAGAATATTGTTGTAGTTACATTCAAACTCCTACCCCTCCTATGAGTCTACTATGGCTTGAATTCATATCCTCTCCATCTTCCTCCTGCAACACCACTATGACTTGAATGCCTCTACTTTTTCTTTCCTTCTCCTTTTGTAGGGTATCTGCATTGCTTCTCTATTTTTCAATCCTAGAACACATTCTCCTTTGATATTCTCTTCTAGGGTAGCTACTTTGTATTTCCACTTTCTTTCCGTCAACATCATCTGCAAGCCCTCTACTACACACTATCAATAGAATATGAATATCACTCCAACTTCCCTACCAACTTTAAGATGTCCTTGGGGAGAATTGAACCTTGGTATCCAATGCAAAAACCAATGGTCCCACCAATTTACCACAACCCTTTTGACTTTCTCATTTCATTGTTTTAACTTAATATTACATTCCAAATATAATTTTTGTGTTTCTCTTTTTAAACATTTTAATTTATTTTTTCTCTATTTTTTCCTTATTTCATTGTTCACTTAACTTTGCATTTCTAATTTTATTTCCCTTTTTTGAATACTAACTTCCTCCCTTGGCTTCCCTTTCTCCTTCACATTTTTCAACTTATTGGTGAAATAATTAGGGCTTGTCTCTCTTTCTTATCTCTAATTTTAATAATTATTTATTTTATTAATTATTTTTCTAATGGTCAGTTTTCATTCCCTATGTTAACCCCAATTTCTTGACCGTCACTCTTCGCATCCAATGGCTTATTTATGGAATTATTTTTGTAATATCACCTCTCTTGTTTATTGTTTCTCATCTTGATAATGGATCATGGAGTGTGATCTAAAATATTGATGCAAAAAATTGAACACATCCCCCCCCCCAAAAAAAAAACTCTTTAAATAAATACATAAAATATTAACAAAATAGAAAAAAAATGCTAAAAGAGTTTTAATTGAATAGAATTAACTACACATGCAATTTTAAAAAATATATAAATTTTGAAACATTTCATCTCCAAATGCTTTTAGAATAAAAATTTATGTCCCTTGAAAGCATGAATGGAAATTCTAAAATTATTGTATGAGAAGTTGCAAGTACTACATTTTTTTTCTAAAGAAGATGCCATTAATAAACAAATCTTTAAATTAGTTTTCCAATGATTCCAAGAACATTGAAAGATTCCTCCATATGAAAAATATATGGCAAAATAATGTAAGTCTCACCAAAAAATATGTGCAACAATGAGGTGAAAAAAATTCACCTACAAAAGGTAGGGAGTTGATAATTGTAGCAAAAGTAAAAATTTATTGAAATTACAAAATATAATTTCACGAAAAATACCAGTATGACCCATAAAAGTATAGCACCAATCTCAAGCTCACAAAAAAAATTGTAAGGAGGTTGATTGTGGAATTAAAGCATATTTTGATGAAGACACCTTACCATTTCTTTCTAAAAATTTAGAACAAATACCTAGGAGATTATTGGGTATGTGCAGGATCATGATGAGCCAAAAAGTGGTGATATGATGGGTATGTGGCTGACGAATTTTTTTAACCCAAAATCGATGAAACGAAAAGGGTTTTTAAAGGATATTCTCAGGTTTCCACCAATGTAAATTATGATTTACTTTGAATTTAATAAATAATAATTATTTATTTTCTATTTGAATTACGACTAAAGTCTTGATTGATAGGTTGATTGAAAAACATCTATAGCTTTCAAATGGTATCACATTTTTTGAATCTGAAACATGCATCACATTCTATGCTTCGCATGCTATAGGATTAAAAAAAATTGAATTTCATGAAGTTTTGACCAAGTTAAGGTGGTCAGACATACGAGTTTTTATATTTTTTAAAAGTTGTAATAAAAAATTCATAATTAATTATTTACTTGGAAAACAATTATAAAAAAATATTCATCACATCTAGACATGAGTCCTCTACTTATATCCAAAATCTTATAAAAATATATTATCATTTTATTGTGGTTAGGGTGGTTAGACAGACACCTACTTTTTTTTCCCTAAAATTTAAGTACTACTGCATTGAAATTTCAAATTTTCAACAAAAACATTTTAAAAAAAAAAAAACCTAGTAGTTTAGAAACTACATTCAATTTTCTATAGATTCTATTCTTTCATATTTTTAAAATAATATAGATAACTTATTCAAATTTTTACGTCAAGTTGCCTAACTCTGATTTTTCTGAATTTTTTGCCACTTAAGGGTTTGTTTTTTCCATGATGATCCTGCACATACCCTATTGTTCTACCCTAAGTGTGGTATCCCACTCTAGGTGGAAAAATTAAATATTGACACGATTCCTAAAGTAGCTCAAAAAGAGTGTACATAAACAACATATGATTCCTAAAGTAGCTCAACAAGAGTGTACAAAAAATAACATATGAACTTGTAAAAAAAGATAGAAATGTCTCCCTAACGAGATCTACCTTTGGATAAATTTTTTATTCAAACAATGAAGTAATGGGCATGCTCTTAGATTCACAATCGTTTCATATAACACCTTTGAGATATAAAACAACTAAGAAGCAAATGTGTGTTAGTTGAATTCACCCAAGGGACTTTTGAATTCATACAACACATCCATACAATGTTTTTCCAACTTGCTAATATGATATCAAGCTAATTCTAAAATCGTAGAGAACTTATATAACCCAATTATAATTGAAATTCAATTACATGGGTGCTATTTTATAGGCCAAAAATGGTATCTTATTGAATGCTAATTAAACTTGATTGAGAGTTACTTTCATTGATTAAATGTGATTTGAGAGTTAGCACAATTGATTGAACGTGATTAAGAGTTAATCCTCTCAATGTGTCTAGTGAACTCAATCATCTATTTAGATATTAATGTCAATTAGAGAGGGAACTAAAGTGCTAATTAAAATATTGACTAGGAAATTGATATATATTTCTGCTATAAGAATTACCTAAGGTAAACTTAGCATAATTAAGGTGTATACATATTATATTCCACCCCTAATCTCTCATGTTGTTTTCATTGTTGCAATAGTGCTCTTATCACATACTTCTAAACATCCTAAGTTTGTACTACTTATTGTGTATCATATGTTATTTTTTTTTGTTTGTATCTATTGATAAAAAGTCAGTTATCCCCTCTACATCCTCCTTTGGTGTGCTTATATCAATCAACACTAAGCATGATGATCACATCTTTTACATCTTTTGAATTTGAATTAAGATTTGGCTTTGATTTGATTTTAGTATCTATTAAAAATCAAGTTCTTTTGGCATGGACTCAAATTCACAAAATCTTAAATTTTCCCTAAACATGTATCTCATTGCATAGAATGTTTTGTTCTACAATACAACATTCTAACTCTTTTCATTATTTTTTTCATGGTTGCTAGGTTTTTTCTAAATCAAAAAAATTGTGTCTTTTTAGAATCTTTTATTTGCATTTACAAAAATCTAAACACAATTTTAAAATTAGAAATATTCAAAAGCAAAAAAGATGCTAAATTAAAAACCAAAACATAACACACGTAAATGGAAGAGAAGATGCAAAGTTGTAGCATAAACTAAATGTTTAAGCTTTAAATTTTGAATTTTGAATCTCATGTTGGCTATATAGATGTACATTTTTGGGTTTGAGAGTTGATTTTCTAGCTAAAAATTGTGTCCAACTCTTTTAGTTGTTGTGGACAAATTTTGGTAGTTTTAGTACTCAAAAACATGAAATATTATGACTTATGGAGTTATTATTTCTCACAGGTGATTGTGGGACCTTATCAAGCTCATTTGGTTGCCCTTGGAGTTATGGATTTGGTGGATTACATCAATACCAAGTTAGCAAACAAAAACCATTGCAAGTTACATGGCTTTGTCTTGCATATTGAGTCATATTAATAGGTTTAGTGTAGAAAATTGTACTCCCTTGTAGGTGATAATATAATTTCACACTTAGTTTGGACCTATTTTAGTGACCTTACATTTGTGCATTTTAACCCAAGGCCTATTTTTATCATTTTTTGACACTAAAAACAAGTATTGAACAAATACAACCTATCATTAGTTTTCCATGAAACAAGTGTATCCTAGAAATTTGGGCTAGGACCCATTCGCACATGGGGGAATGGGTCCCCTTTATTAGTCAAGATCAAAATTTTAAGAGCTTCTTGGCGGCATTTTAACATTAAAAATTCAACTTGTAATTGTCAGCTATCAGGATATAATCTTCAAGAAATTAGAGAAATACCTACAAAATCCTAGCCTTTTCACTATTATAAACTAGAGATGAGAAGGAGATAAGAAGAAGAATGAAAACAAATTCAAGCAAGAAAAATTTAGATTCTTGGAGCAACATTGTTGATATTATAGATCTTCAAGCCCATCTTCAGATTTGAGCAAGCTTTGTCACATGATTGAAGGTTGATGCCTATAGAAGAACATGCTAGATTCTAGGATTGGGAGATGCATTTGGCCACTTCCCTCTACCTAATGAATTGTTTCTGATTGTTTTCATCTTCAAGCATCACTCCTTTAGCAACCTAAGCAAAGTATCTTTACATTTTCATTATTACTAAGGGTGTCTTGACTTCTCCTTCAATGGATATCATCATTATCATATTGAAATCATACTCTAATGCACTTGAGTACAGGGTTTATTTACATCTTAGCTCATAACAACCTTAGACACACATAAGGTTAGGGTTTAAACACTATCTTTTATCAAATCATTATATTTTTATCAAGGTTTAATTACCAAATTGGGGTATGACCAAGACAAACCCCCATACAAACAAAAAAACAATTTCTTTTTATAGATTTATTATAGGTCTAAATTTGAAGACAAAGATTTGCAAGTATAGGAACAGAGAGTAGATAAAGGGCTACAACATCAAATTTTCAAATTTTGGAAAGGACCACAAAGAACCATTCACCTAGGGGTGAATCAGTCCCTCTACACACATCAAAATCAACTTTTTGTGATAGGTACACACCCCCAAATATCTCCTAGGTCTACCTGCAAAGTATTGTTACAATCTACATATCTTCGAGAATCTACAATTTACATACTAGGTCACATAGTTCATTTAGTTGCATTATTTCAAATCATTCATAATCATTTTTTGTCTTTAAAGAAACCCACCAACCTAGGTCTGATTGACTCACCTTTGAGGTTGAAAGTTAATTTCTTGGCTTTACAATTGGTATTTCTAATGAAAATTTGAGAAGAGGGACCTTAAACCATAAATTTCTTGCTATAAAGGGAACTAGGGTTTTCCCCCTTTTCCCACCATTTCAATAGGATAAGGATATATTGTATGTATGCAGTCACTAAGTTGTATTTGGTTTGAATATGTATTGGACTCTTGCATATTCATAATTTTGGGATAGGTTTTATTTATTTAGACACTTATATATGGTTTTATGAGAAGTTAATGTTGAGTTATAACTCATATGGGCTAGCTAGGACTCAAACCTAGGACCTTCCATTTGTTTCTAGATTTCTCTACCAATTGAGCTACTTGTCCCTCATTGGTTAGCCCATTCTCGATCTAGGTGTGGCTTATTTCCAACATCCCCCTTAAGCTACACTATAGATGATTGGGCCTCCTATCCTTGCTCCTAGATGACCTCCAAATGCCTAAAACAACCCTCTTTCAAAAATATAACCTCCATCAAGATTGGACATAAATTTTATATGTAAGTGCACCACCCTTTAGACAAATGGAAAGTTCACATCAGATCACCCAAAAACCAATATCTTTCCTTGGTAGTCTCCATCAACTTCATGTGGATCAAAAGGCTTCATCAGGTTGTTAGGGAAAATTAGCTTCCAAGTGAAACACGCAAAGAAGCCAAGTGCATCTACCAAGTTAAATAGATTTGATTTAGAGAGGAATTCTTGCAAGTGATGTCAGGATGATTTTAGGAAAGAGGGATGAGATGAATTGGGAATTTTCAAAAAATTTAATGTCAACTCATGACATACATGTAGGATGGGATGATGTCATCTAGGTATCTAAATGCAAGAATACTAAAGAGGACATGATTTTGTAGAAAAGGTCACCTTAATAAAATAGAGAAACTTGACAAATGGGATTTTAGATGGTAGATGAAATTCTACAAAAGGAGTGATGTGGAGGAAATGAAGTGAATTAGACAAGTGCACTTAAAATGAGAAGTTCACTTAGAAATTTCTATAAAAGGGAAGATGAAATCATTGAGGTCTAGTACGGGAAGATGGGTTTCATCCACTAGAAAAAACATTAACTTATTTAAGAATGTGCTTGTGATAAAATACCGAACAAGTGGGTAATGTGAAAGAATGGGCAGCAAGTGGAATGGGATAGTTCACATGAAAATACCCACAAATTTTGGATGGGTTGACCTTTTTCGTAAAGTAGAAAATTCCAAGTGAACTGGATGGAAGCAAGCAAGAAGAGAAGTTTAGATGGACATAAAGATTCCACAAAGGTAACACTTAATTGTTTTTTTTCATATTTTTACCTTTATGAGAAATTCCATCAAAATTGAAAAATTCAATTAAATGGATTGAAAGTGTACATTAGCAAGGAAAACCATGAAGATTAGACACTTGCAAGAATTTAGGCTTAAACTAGATGGAAGTGAAAAACTTGCATGAGCACAACTTCGTAACTTTAAGGAATTTTGTAAAACTTCAAAAGGCAATTGGGCTTAATTTTTCATGCTCTACCCATTGGCACTATAAAATTTTGATAAAATACCACACATGATATATTTCTTAGATCAAATATAAACTTGGGTTAAATTACTAAGGCACAAAAAGGAAAGGGATTAAAGAAAAAGGGTTGTAACAAATTTGAGTTCCAACAAGTCCAACCAATATGCTTAATCCGATGTTTAGGTATTTCATAATTTCTCATCTCTTCTTTAGATGGTTCTATTAAACCATTAGTGTGTCTTACAACTATATGCTTCCTCATCATGATTCCATAATAGAATTTTTAGCCTTTAATATTATTCATTATAGTTTTCATGGTCATATCTCTTTGTCTCAATTTATGTAACTCCTTTAATAATTATAAAGGGTATTTTTTAGAATGAACTTATATTTTATATTTTTCACCATTATCCCATCAATATTTACCTTTCTTATTCCTTTATAAATGAACTTTATTCCACTAGATGTCAATATGACCTTTCATCTTAGTTTTAGTTTTAGAAAATTTTAACCTATCTAAATCATACATATCCTTATACTCAAACTGCTCTTCTAAACCAATTTACCAATCCATCAATTCTTTAGGATATAAACTACCTAAATAATTAGAAATATATTGTTGTACTATCTTGTCATCGATGGTGTCATTTATGTCAACCTCTGGTATGAATATGTTGAGAAGGTGTGTATGGTGTTGAGCAAGTGTTGCAAACGTAGCAATGTCACTTGGTTTCCAAGTGATTTTGAGAAAATTGACATAAAGATTGTACAAGGGAACTTGGGAAGTGTTCTATATTTTTCTCAGAATTTCTTTAGTCTTGAAGATGTGCTTGTGTGGTTTGAAAGTGATGATCAAAGGTCTTCATGGGTGATATCCAAAGTTTTAGGTTTTGGATCATGTGGCAGTAGAAGAAATGTTTGACAGTGTGTTGAACTGTCTCTAGTTTATGAAGAGGGATGCCTGGGAGAAACGAAATTTCTCCACATTTCTCTATGCTAGAGTTTCTTGTCTTGCATATTTGTGAATATACTAATGTTACCTATATCTACCTTCCCTTGGTTTGTTTATTGTTCAATTGTTCTGAAAGCTTGGTTCATAAGTTGTATCTCTATGACAGTTTGACTAGTTGCATATGATGATAATATTCTCATTTTTATGTGTTTGCACCAATGATTTTGAATACTTTTTGATGTTAGAATATTCTTGGGTGTTGTGTAATGTTACTACATAGTTCACAGGATTTTTTTAGTCTCGATGAAGTGTGAACTTGGTTGCTTGATGGTGTTAAAGTCGATTTTGCCAACTTGGTGTGTTAGCATTGTTTGAGAATGAGCTTCATGGTTTTTGGAAGCCTAGTGCACCATGTTGGTGTAGATTTGGGTCTTGGTTAACCCTTTATGTGTTCTTCCCTCACTTCTTTCCACCATAGAGGTGTTTGGTGTTGACCTATATGGTGGTTTCATGTTCGAGGTGCATACATTTCCTTGAAGCCGTCTTAGAGAAGGTTATTTGAGGTTGTAGAAGATTTATATGCAAGGTCAATTTTTGGGGGAGGTTTATGGCATCAAATGATGTATGTGTGATTTTTTGTTGAGATTTAAGTGTGAGAAAGAATTCCTAAGACTACTGGAAGCAGTGAGTAGAAGGTGTCTACATTGAGTGTGCCAGAATTCACTAGAAGTAATGAGTTGAAGGTTGTGGATGGTAAAGAGACATTATGGTGGTTTCTCTAGTTGCTCTGAGGTAGTGAACCTCCTTGTGTTTTTTTCTTTATAATCCAAAAGAAGTGATCTTCCAAGGCAATGAGCCTTTTCTTTTGGATAGTGAGTCCTCTGGGTAGTGATCCCTTCAGGTAGTGATCCTCTTGTAATCAGTTTTGTTTTTCATATAGTTAGTTATTCCTCACTATGGTTTTTCCCTTATAGGTTTTCCACGTAAAAATATGGTGTTCTATTATGAATGTTTGTGGATGTGTTGTGATTTCATTTTTCTACATTCCTAATAAGGTTTTGAATATTTTAATACACAAATGATTTATCCCCCCCTATTAGTTGTTTTGTGTCTAAAAATTGGTATCATAGTAGAGGTTCCTTGGAAAAAGCTTAACCGCTCAAGGTAGATCCAAATGGTGCATAGGAATGGTGTCAAATAACTTATGTTTGATTCAATAAATTATGCTTTCTGGAAGGCCAAAATGGAAGCCTTTCTAACCACATTAGGGTTTGGTGTATGGAAATCTATCAAAAATGGATATACTATGCCTAATATTCCTATCAAAAGTGAAGATGATATCAAGGAGTATGAGAATAATGGAAAAGCGAGGAATCCTATCTTGAGTGGGCTTTCAGATTCAGAACTTGTGAAGGTGATAAGCTACAAAACTAATAAAGAGGTTTGGGAGAAGTTGAAAAGAATTTATGAAGGAGATGATAAGGTCAAGCAAGCAAATATGAAAAATTTTAAAGCCAAGTTTTAAACCTTAAGGATGTCAGAGGATGAATATATTGCAGGCTACATGCATATGGTGGATGAAATTGTCAATTCCATCAACGGTCTTGGTGGAAAACTAGAGGAACATGAAATTGTCAAAAAGGTATTGAAATTCCTTCCTAAAACCTATAGTGCTAAAGTCTCTATTACTGAGGAAGCTCAAAATCTAGATCAATATACTAGAGATCAATTGTTTGGTGCTTAAACTACTTTTGAATTAAGAGAGTTTGACAAAGATGCTCCAACGAAAGAAAATTATTTTAAAGTTAGCAAGAAAGAGAGGAATGATGAATCTGATTTGGATGATTTGGATGAAGTGGAAGCAAATTTTGTAAGAATATTAAAAAATGGCACTGGAAGATACAGAGGTAAGTTACCTTTCAAGTGCTAAAATTGTGCAAAGATAGGTCACTATTCTTCAAAATGTCCAAATAAGTTTCAAATGACAAATATAAAGATCATAAAGGTAAATCCTTCAATAAGAGTTATTATGTTAAAGAAGATAGTGGTACATCTGATGATAATGAATTAGACTACCTAGATAATGAAAGGGATGAATGCGTGTTCATGGCTTTGCATGTTGTAACTAACTCTACTAACCCTGAGAGATTATGAAGGAAATTATTCTAAAAATAGGTCACAATATTGAAGGAACTATGTTGACTACCTTTCATGCAAAAGAGGGGAGAAACTATTGGATAATTGACAACAGATGTTCAAATCATATGATAGGTGATAAAAGTAAGTTTGGTGATGACACATCTACTAAGATCTATGGAAAAGGTACAATTAGTTTTGATGGAAAGCATAAGATAGATGATGTTCTTTATGTCAAGGGTCTCTGACATAATCTTCTCAGTGTAGGACAAATACATAGCAAAGGATACAATCTGGTGTTTTAGGATGATGGTTGTGAAATCAATAAAGGAAGATCTAGGATCTTGGTTGCAGTAGGAACAAGGATAGATGGAAATGTTTATCATCTCAAAAGTGTTGGTGGCAAGTTCTTTATCACTCAAATCAATGAAAGTTGGTTGTGGCATAGAAGAATGTGTCATATCAATTTTGATAGCCTAGTAAAGATCATCTCTACTCATTTTGTGAGAGACTTTTCAAGAATCACAAAGACTATCAATGCAATTTACAAAGAGTGTCAGTTTGGAATGACTTGGGTGACCTTTCTCAAAGAAAAAATAGAAGATCTAGATAAGTTTAAAGCATTTAAATCAATGGTTGAGAATGAGAAAGATTTTAAAATAAAGTGTTTAAGGTTTGATAGAGGTGGTGAGTTAACCTCAAATGAGTTTAACAATTTTTTGTGACGATCATGGGATAAAAAGGCATTTATCAACGTCTAGGACTCTATGGCATAATGGGGTTGTGGAGAGGAAGAACATGAAAATTTAGGAGGCAGCAAGAACCCTGTTGAAGGAATCAAATCTACTAAATGTATATTGGAGAGAAGCTATTCATACCATAGTTTACATTCTCAATAAAGGACAAGTAAGCTCTAAACAATTCAAAGACTCCCTATGAGCTATGGTATGGAAAAAATCCTATTGTGAATTATCTCAGAGTGTTTGGAAGTAAATGTTATATCATGAGGGATAAAGAAAACTTAGGAAAGTTTGATGCAAGATTAGATGAAGGAATCTTCCTTGGATACTCTACAAAGAGCAAGGCATATAGGTGCTACAAGAGACTAAAGAAGATAATTGAAAGTGCAAGTGTCAAAGTGGACAGAGAATCACATCAAAGCTTGGTATTGATAGAAGGGTATGAATTTGATGAACCCCTTTACAGAGAAGAAGAAAAAGAAGATGATTCAAGCATTTGACCATTTGTAATTCTTCTTTCGACTCTCCTTTTATTTTTTCTTGTTATTTATATTCTATTTAGTTACTTTATTAAACAAACCTCGAATCTATGTTAGATAGTGAAGTTTTTAGTCCTTATTCCCAAGTCTTGAATTCTCTATTGTTGGAGATGCCAACGCGTCCTTTGGACTCCAACGCATCGCATTGGCATCCTAATTCCATGTTGTAGTTTGTTGGCCGAGAGCTCCTCATTTCAAGGTAGAGATTTAGAAATATTGCTCTTTCAAATTCTGAAGCAATCTTTTAATAATTAGTCTATGTATAGTTATTCTGACATGTTCACGTTGGGTTCAGAAATTTTATGCAATGTTTTAGTGTTTATTATAATTATTTTTCTAAGGAATATTTTTATATGTTGTATGATGCTCTAGATATTTTCTTAGAAGGATCTTCCTCTACTCATAGATCTTCCGAACAAATTTCTTCTTCGCAAGCTAAAGAGTTGGTAAATGTTGTTGTAGTCTATGTGGCTTCTCCCAGTCCTAAGAGACCTATTTTTTACCTAACTCCAACTAGCCCCTCTCCTAAGAGGATCCATTCTATCTGTGGAATTCCATATCATAATGATTCACTGGATTTATATGAGGTTCATAAAAGCTACAGACTCTACTTCTTATAATGTTGTTGGGCACACATATAACACAAGAAGAAATAAGAAGAATCTAGATCAATGACCTTTCATTCCTACACCTCAACCTTATCAAGTTCCTACTTATTTACCACCTTCCTAGCAAGTCTTCCTTCAACACCTAAACCTATGACAAAAGCACCTAGATATTATGATCTTTTCAAGAAAATTTGTGTTACTCTAGCTAAGATCTCGCTTTGGAATTTTCTTCAGATCACTCTGATTTATCAAGGTATGCTTCAGGAAGCCTTGCAAAAGATCGTCTTTCCTGCCTGTACTAGGTCGATAGATGTTAATGCATTGATGGCTTATATTCATGAAAATTCACTAAATATCACATTCTATTTGCAAGAATTGCCACTCTTGGATGTGCAGAAGCAAGCGGATCCTTTAATGATTATAGTTAATGTTAATACTGTCGGTATTATACGCACTCTCATTGACACTAGTTCAACCCTCAATATTTATGGTACTAGATATACTACCTAAGATTAAAGTTGATTCTTATTCCTTAGCTACTTCTTCTTTGTATATTCATGGGTTTGATAACGTTGGCCGACAAGCCCTAGGCAAGATAATCCCACCTTTGTGGTTGGCCCCCTATCACCCCGCTCACCTTAGTTTATGTGATGCCTAGCCCTTTACCTTACAATATTCTTCTAGGGAGACCCTGGATCCATGCTATGGGTGCTCTAATCTCTAATCTACATCACTCTTTGAAGTTTGATGCAAACAATTAAGTGGTCACAATTAGAGTTGACCTAGAAGTTGTTCACCTTAGTGAATGGGTGACTACTAGTCGAGCTCCAGTTGTCTCCACTCTTAAGAATTGTATTATATTGCAAGTATGAAGGTTTTTTCATTGATGTCATCTTTTTTTTTGTTTTCATTGATGTCAAGGTATTTGGTTATTGGATGTATATGTTGAGGATATTGAGAAAATTGTAACAAAGAAGTTTTATAGGTTGTACATGCATAGTTGGGATGTTGAAGAAGTTTTTTTATTACATGGAGTTATCTTTATGTTGCTATGTCTGGAGGTTTGTTAGAGTGAATTAATGTGGTATAATGATGTCTCTAGTACTTGAGTTTTAAGTGCTTTTGAGAAAAATTGATAAAAAGGGAAAATAGTGTCATGTAGGTATTCAGTGTATGCTTTGGGATGTGCTCCATATTCCTTCTATTCTTGTGCAATCCTAACATATTGTTCATGGTTGTTGGTAGTTTTTGTACCTAGAATTTTGGCTTTTGGATCATTGTGTAGTGCTAGATAGCTTCACCAGTATGTGGTCTATGCATTTCAGTGTGTTTGGCTATGGTCTGGGAGAAATGTAACTGCATTGAATTTCTCTGAATTTTGGTTTCATGACTTACAATTCTAAGAATAAGTTGATGAAATTGTATTCAAGTGAAGTTTGTTGTCCAAAGATATTGGATCATGTTAAGGATGTGTGTGCTTAATTATTTTATGTTCTTTACATGGGTGTTGGTCGACCTTGTGTTAAACACTACTTACGAAGTTCATGGAAGTGTGTTGAGGCATGTTAGGATTCATTTAGATCCTCATTAAGTATATGTTTGGGTGCTCTCATTCTAATTCCACTGTAGAATGTTTTGGCACCGACCTAATTTGAATTTATAAATACAAATTGTGTATGGCCAACCTTGGATGGGTTTCAAGGTTGAAGATAGTATAAATACAAGTTAAGATGTTGGTGAATGACAAGATAGATGCAAGATAGATGTGAGATATGTGTGTATGATTCTAATTTGAGAAGATTAGTGTGAATTTTGAGTGTTGAGTTCTTGAAGGTGGTGAGTTAAAGGTGTACTCTATCTTTCAAGCATGTATGCAAATGTGTGACCGAATTGTGGTGGAATCTCTATTACATTGATATAGTTTTCTCCTTGTAACAATCCTCTTCTATCTTCTTTGTAATTCAGTGGAAAATTTCCTTCTAGATAGTGAGCCCATATTGGATAGTGTGTCTTGTCTTGGTAGTGATCCTTTGTATTTGGTTTTGGAATTTCTTATATTGTGAGCTAATCCTCACTGTGTTTTTTCCATCATTGGTTTTTCCATGTAAATCTAGTATTATTGTGTGCATGGTTTTACTTCTTTCAATTTCTATTTATGCACTTAACAATCAAACATATTAGCAGAGTAAAGGTTTTGTGAATGCATGTTGATCTAACTTCTGGAGAAAGTTTTAAAGGTTAAATTGCTACAATTGATTCACCCCCCTCTTAGTTCTCTTGTTCAACAATTGGTATTAGAGCAAGGTTCCTTAGAGAAGACCTTAACCACTTAAGGAATATCCAAGATGGTGAGCGAGATCATTATTGAGTGCCCCAAATTTGATGTGACTGGCTATGCATGAACTAGAAAATGAAGATGGAAGTATATCTATCATATTATGGATATGAGATAGAAAAGTCTATTTAGAACTTGTATGTTCCTCTTGCAAATGGTCCAAGTATTGTAGATGAGATCAAAGCACATGAAATCAACAATAAGGAAAGATTTATTATTTTTAATAGTCTTTCACATTCTGAAGTAGTTAAAGTTATGAATTTGAAGACTGCTAAAGAGGTTTGGGATAATATTGAAAGGATGTATGAAGGACATGAAAAATGTTAAACAAGAAAAAATTTAGAATTTGGAAGCACAATTTGAGATCCTACAAGTGGGTGAAGATGAGAACATCAAATCCTACATGTAGAGAGTAGATGAGTTGGTAGGTGGAATTAGAGGACTTGGTGCACAAATAGATGAATCTAGGATAGTGAAGAAGGTACTCAGTACTCTCCTTGATATATACAGTGAAAAGGTATCTACTATAGAGGGAATTGTGGACTATAATACTTATACTAAAGATCAATTGATTGGTACTCTAACTTCATTTGAAATGAGAAAAGATTGGATTGAAAAATGGAACAAAGACAAAAATTCCAATCAAGGATGCAAAAGTGGAAGATCTAGATGAAGACAATCATGATGAAGTGGAAACAAATTTAGTAAGAAGGATGAAAGAGTGCTTTGATAAGTATCATGGTAAATTACCATTCAAATGTTTTAGTTGTGGAGGAATAGGTCATTATGCTTCAAGATGTCCTAAAAGAGCTGAAAGAAACAAGCATAGATAAGATAAAGAAAATAAAGGAAATATGATCAAAAGAGCATATTATGTTAATGAAGATGCTGGTATTTCTGATGATGAGTCTGATTATGGAGATTTTGATGATAATGAATGCTTGTTCCTTACTTTAAAATATGAATAATATACTACTACTAATACTAAAAGATGTGTGAAGGAAAGTGCTCCAAAGAAATTTGAAGGTGTTGTAGTATCTGCTCTTCATGCTAAACAAGAAGAGAATTACTGGGTTGTTGATAGTGGTTGCTCAAATCACATACTGGTGACAAAAGTAAGTTTGTTAAACTTGAGAAATATGATGGAGGCTTAGTTTAGTTTGGAGATGATTTTGGAACTTAAATCTATGGGATAGGTTCAATTAGTTTTGATGGAAAGCATGATATTGATGGTGTTTACTATGTTAAGGGTTTGAGACATAATCTCTTGAGTGTTGGACAAATGTGTAAAAAGGGATATAATCTTGTGTTCGAAGATGAAAAAATGTGAAATCAGGAAAGGATCTGAAACTATGATTGTTGTTGGTAAGAATACTGAAGGAAACATTTATCAACTTAAAGGTGTTGATGGACATTGCTTTATGTCTTAGATTAATGACAGTTGGCTATGGCACTAGAGGATGTCATATGAATTTTGAAAACATGGTGAGAATTAGTGCAGTACAAGCTATGAGAGATTTACCAAGGATTACAAAGCCTATTAATGTAGTCTGCAAGGATTGTCAGTTTGGAAAGAAAGCTAGAAAAAAATTTAGGTCAAAGGAACAATCTAATATTGGACTACTGCATTTGATTCATACAAATATTTTTGGTTCTACAAAGGTGAGAAGTCTACAAGGTGACAAGTATTTTATGCTTTTGATTGATGATTACTCTAGAATGACATGGGTTACTTTTCTTAGATAGAAATCTAATGCATTAGACAAATTCAAGGCATTTAAGGCAATGGTTGAGAATGAAGGAAATTTGAAAATAAAATTTGAGGTTTGAAAAAGGTGGTGAATTCACCTCCAATGAGCTTGACATGTTTTTTGAAGCCCAAGGAATAAGAATACAAGTGTCTTTCCTTAGAAATCCTCAACAGAATGGAGTTATTGAAAGAAAGAATAGGACAATTCAAGAAGCTATTAGATAAATGATAACAGAGGTAGGTCTACCAGAAGTTTATTGGAGAGAAGTAATTCACATTGTTGTTTATGTGTTCAATCAAGTTCAAGAAAAATCTAACATCACTAAGACTCCCTATAAGCTATAGTGTGGAAGGATTCCTACTATCAAGTATTTCAAGGTATTTGGAAGAAAATGTTATATCATAGAGAGAATGAAAAAAATGACCGGCGGCAAAAAAATCATAAACTTTGATGCTAGATGTGATGAGGGTATTTTCCTTGGATACTCTACTAGAAGTAAGGCTTATAGATGTTTTAATAAAAGGATAAGAAAGGTTGTAGCAAGCACAAATTTCAAGGTTGATGAAGCATTGAATAATTCAATTAAAGTTGATGGATATGTATCAGATGAACCTGATTGCAAAGAAGTAGAAGTTGTTGAAGAATAAGAAATGAAAAATGTAGAAGAAGCTCCAGAAAGGGTTCCCAAAACCCCTAAGTATGTTCAAATGAATCATTTAAAAGATTAGATCATTGGACACAAGAGAAAAGGTGTATTAACTATAAGCAGAGCCGTTGAAGCTGAGGTAAATTATTACTTACTTTGGATGAACATTGGATGAAAGCAATGAAAGAGGAACTTATGCAAACTGAGAAAAATCAAACTTGGGAATTGGTACCTAGACCAACAAACAAGGACATAATTGGAAGTGGGTTTTAAGAAACAAATTGAATGAGAATGGAGAAGTGGTAAGAAACAAGGAAAAGCTTGTGTGTAAAGGCTACTCACAAGTGGAAGGTATAGATTTCCAGAAGAATTTTCCCTCAGTGGCTAGAATGGAAGCTATCAGATTATTTTTGGCATTTTCTACTCATAAGGACTTTAAATTTTACCAAATGGATGTGAAGTCTACATTTCTGAATGGTGAGTTAGAAGAAGAAATCTATATGGAACAACCAGAGGGATTGCAATTTTTAGATCAACTAGATATGGTTTGCATATTGAAAAAGGATTTTTATGGTTTGAAATAAGCTCCCAAATCTTGGTATGCAAGATTGGACAAATATTTTATTCAACAAGGTTTCAGCAAAGGTACGATAGATAACAATTTATATTTTAAGATTGAAGATGATAAGATCTTGATAGTAGTTGTGTATGTGGATGACATTATCTTTGGAGGTAATGAAACTATGTGTAAGATGTTTGTTGAAGAAATGAAAAAAGAGTTTGAGATATATGTTTGGTGAGATGAATTTCTTCCTTGGACTGTAAATCAATCAAACAAACAAAGGGATTTTTATTTCACAATGAGAGTATGCAAAAGAAATGTTGAAGAAATTTGGGATGGATGGTTCCAAACTGGTATGCAATCCTATGGTAATTGGCTTCAAATTGAGTAAGGATGATGATTCACCTAAGGTTGATAAGAGAAAATGCAAATCAATGATTGGAGGACTATTGTATTTAACTACTACCAAATCGGATGTCATGCATGCAATTTTTCTTGTGGCTATATTTCAAGAAGATCCTAAAGAAACACATGTTGCAACTATCAAGAGGATATTCAGATATCTAAATGAAACTTTGGATTATGGCTTATGGTATCTTAGGGATACTAATTTAACACTAAGTGCTTATATAGATGCAAATTGGGCAGGTTGCATTGATGATAGAAAAAGTATAAGTACCAGTGGTGCATTCTTTCTTAGATGTAGATTGGTATCATGGTTAAGAAAAAAGAAAGATTCAATTTCCTTATCCACTATAGAGGCTGAGTATATTTCTGTAGCATCTTGTTGAACACAAGTTTTATGGATAGATGGGCATTGAAGGATATCAGAGTAATGTATGATGAGCCCATCTCTATTTTCTGTGATAATATAAGTGTAATTAATATTTCAAAGAATCTAGTGATGCACTCAAGGACAAAGCATATATCTATCCGGTATCACTTTTTGAGAGAGAAGGGTATGGAGAATGAAGAAAATCTTGAGTATGTACCTACAAAGGATCAGATTGCTAACATATTTACTAAGGCTCTTCCTAAAGATTCCTTTGAGTATCTCTGGGAGAAGTTAGGGATTATTGCCCCTCCTTTCTTGAACTAGATGCATATGGAGATGCATCAGTCCAGTGGATCTATGGATCTATCATTCTTCTAGACTAATGTTTGGTGGCTACCTGTCAGGGGGAGCAAGTAGTTTCTTGTGTTGTCATTGTGCAGTTGATTGGGTGTACTCCTAAGGGGGAGTATTCAATACTAGTAATGTTCTTGGTGTCAAAGGGGGGGCAATGTAAAATATCTTTTTCCTTTTCCATTGATGTCAAAGGGGGAGAAAGAATCATGTGAAAAAATTTATTTGCATAGGGGGAGAGAAAGTAAAAGTTTTCATGATAAAGTGTTTAGATTTGTTGTGTTGTCTTTAATGGATTTTCACATCATGTGTTGCCATCAATGACAAAGGGGGAGATTGTTGTAGGTATGAAGGTGTTTTCATTTATGTCAATTTTTTGTTGTTGTTATTGATGTCAAGGTATCTAGTTGTGGTTGTATATGTTGAGGATATTGAGAAAATTGTAATAAAGTAGGTTTGCAGGTTGTACATGCATAGTTGGGTTGTTGAAGAAGTTTTGTGAGTACATGGAGTTATCTTTATGTTTCTATGTTTGGAGGTGTGTTAGAGTGAATTAATGTGCTACAATGATGTCTCTGGTACTTGGGTTTCAAGTGCCTTCGAGAAAAATTGATAAACAAGGAAAATAGCATCATGCAAATATTCAGTGTATGCTCCAGGATGTGCTCTGTATTGCTTCTATACTTGTGTGGTCCTGGAATATTGTTCATGGTTGTTGGTAGTTTTTATATCCATAATTTTTTCTATTGGATCATTTTACAATTTGATATATCTTCACTTGTATGTGAGCTATGCATTTCAGTGTGTCTAGTTGTGGTTTGGGAGAAATGTAATTTCTTTGGATTTCTCTGAATTTTGGTTTGATGACTTGTGGTTCAGAGAATAAATTTATGAGGTTGTGTTCAAGTGAATTTTGTTGTCTGGAAAGACTAGATCATGCTAATAATGTGTGTGCTTAATTGTTTTATGTGTTTTACATGGGTGTTGTTCGACCTTGTGTTAAACACAACTTTCAAAGTTCATGGATTCGTGTTGAGGCATGTTGGGACTCATTTAGGTCCTCACTAAGTATATGCTTGGCTTTCTCTCATTCTAATTCCATCATAGAATGTTTTGGTGCCAACCTAATTTGAATTTGTAAATAAAAATTATGTACATGGTTGACCTTGGGTGGGTTTCAAGGTTGAAGACAGTATAAATACAAGTTGAGATATTGGTGAATGACAAGATAGATGTGAGATATGTGTGTGTGATGTGATTTTGCGTAGATCAATGTGAGTTTCAAGTGTTGAGTTCCTAAAGGCAGTGAGTTGAAGGTGTACTCTATCTTTCAAGCATGTATACAAGTGTGTGAGAAAATTGTGGTGGAATCTCTATTGCATTGAGATAGTTTTCTCCCTATAACAATCCTCTTCTATCGTCTTTGTAATTTTGTAGAATTGAGACCTTCGAATAGTGATCCCTTATTGGATAGTGTGTCTTGTATTAGTAGTGAACCTTTGTATTTAATTTTGGAATTTCTTATATTGTGAGCTAATCCTCACCGTGGTTTTTCCTTCATTGGGTTTTCCATGAAAATTTGGTGTTATTGGGTGCATGTTTTTACTTCTTTTGGTTTATTTTTATGCACTTAACAATCAAACATATTAGCAGAGTAAAGGTTTTGTGAATGCATGTTGATCTAACTTTTGGTGAAATTTTTAAAGGTTAAAATTGCTACAACTAATTTACCTCCCCTCTCAATTTTCTTTTTCAACATATTCCATCTCTAACCTCCAATGCGATGACATGTTCCTTGGTGATACCCTCCATAGAGGTTGTCCCTAGAGTGAATGCCACTAAAGAAGAATGACCTAAGAAAAAAGTCCTAAGTATTCCCCTTCTACTTCTTCTAACTCAAATGCATTTCTTGGTAATGATTGGGGACCCTTGGAATTCTCTGAATTCCCCATTGGAAAATACAGAGTGAATCCTGTTCATCTTAAACTTTTGATAAACTCAAATACCTCTATTAGAGAAGCGGATCAAACTCCCATTGAGAAGGAAATTTGTGATCCTATTCAGGAAGCCAATCATTCCTCTACTGAGGAAGATAATCCTACTCTTGCCAAGGAGTTTAAAGTTTGTAAATTGAATGAGGGAGATGGTTGTGATCTTGTAGATGCATTCGATGCCCATTGGTGGAAAGATTCTCTCTACTTGGAACCACCGCCTTCTAAAGCTTTGCAAACACACTATGGTCCATGATATAGGATTATTTCTTAATATGGTTATGGGCATAAAGGCCTTGGACATATTGAGAAAGGAATTCAATTCCTTATCATGTTTAATCCTCGCAAGCGTTATCTAGGTTTGGGATGCTCCGTTGAACAATCTAAGAAGAAATTTTGGTGGAGTGTTAACATGATTTCAGTTGAACCACTTAATTAAGTCCATCCTAAATTGATAGAGGATGGGGAAGAGGCCAAAGAGGTCCACCTAGATGATTTCTCCTCAGAGGAAGCACTAGAGGAATTCTTAGGTTCCTACTCCCATCTACCCTCCTTTCACCACAAATGATGATTCTTGTACTGTCTAAATAAATAGACGTACTTTGGAGAATCTTTTTTGAATATGGATGAGGAGGCCCCTCTATGTAATATAGATGATGGTGCCCTGATACCACATCTTCAAGACTATAATACCCTCCTCAAGGGGGATACTACTAAATTTTTCATGGATACTAAATCTTTTGAAAAAGTGATTAAGATTTGGAAATGTCTTACTTTTGAAGAAGCTAAAAAAACACTATGATCTTTTACATTCTCATCTTGATATATTCGCCTAGTCATATGAGATCATGCCTAGTATTGATGAGTCTATAGTGGTTCATAATATTGTCCTATGTCTCGATGCCAAGCCTGTTAAGCAAAAAAATCAAAAGATCAATCCCAAGGTCACCTTATTGGCTAACTAGACTAAGAGAATCTATTAAAAGTAGGCTTTATCCATCCAATTGATTGCTCACCTTGGATTTCAAATATTTTTGCCATTAGAAAACCTAATGGTTGTATCCATATATGCATTAACTTTCATGATCTTAATAAGGCTTCTCTTAAGGATGATTTTCATTGCCTAATATTGTTATCATTGTGGACTCGATTGTAGGCCATTCTTTTTTATCTTTCATGGCTAACTTCTTGGGCTATAATCAAATTCATATTAACCTAAAAGATTAGTATAAGACAACCTTTACTACCCCTTGTGGTACCTTTTTCCATGTGGTCATGTCGTTTGGATTAAAGAATGCAGGATTGACTTACCAATGGGCAATGACCCTAATCTTTCATGATTTCATTCATAAGATCTTGGAAGACTACGTTGATGAAATCTTGGTGAAATCCATAACTCGTTAGGATCATGTAGGGAATATTCATCTCATTTTTGAAAGACTTCAACTCTATAAGATTATACTTAATCCTCTTATGTGTATCTTTAGTGTGGATGCATGAAATTTTTTGGGATTCATAGTTTCTCATCATGGGATCGAAGTTGACACAAATAAGATTGACACAATTGTTAACATGCCTCCACCTAGGAACATTACTAAGTTGCAAAGTTTACAAGGGAAGATTCAGGAAATTCGTAGATTTATATCTCAATTAGCTAATCATTGTTAGGAAAAATTAGGGGCATCTCAGAGTAACCTCCAAGAACAGTAGTGCCTTCAGTAACTTTAATTTAGGTTGCCTCATAGACAAATACAATTATGTCCTAAAGCAAAAACAGACATAGTTCATTTCCCACATTGATCCTTCTGAGAGAAGCACATGTAAATTCAACATCATGCATTAACAGATTCTAGACATGAACGATGAGACAGAAACCAAAACAAATAGATTTACGTGGGGAAAATCCTTTTAGATAAAAAACCCCACACTCAAAAGATCGAGCCATTGTATTATTCAGCAACAAACAGTTACAATACAATTTCAGGCTCATAGCCTTTACAGAGATTACATTTTGTTCATTCTGGATATCAATCTGGTAGAAAACTCTCCCTGAGAGATCAACCATGGCATTCATGATCAAGAGAGATTCCAACACAACCCTGCCTTTCTCTTCCTCTGCTTCGGCCTCATGGCCTCAGCCTTTCAGCTAGCCACTCGACCCTCTCTCTTCACTTCTCTTTTTCTCTCTCAGTTCTTCTTCACACTAGCTCAGTGAATCGATTTGTTTCCAACTGTCGGATCACAACGATCGAATCATCCAGCTCAGCATCATAGATGTTTCCACTTCCTTGCATGGAAGATAATACGTCCAGGTCACACCATGTAGGACAACCTTTCACTCGGTCAAAGACATTCAACCTGTGTTGCATGTTGGTGAGACACTAACTGTGTCTCCTTGATGCCACAGAGCCCATATCGTTATTATCGCCAAGAGTGTTCACTATCGTCAAGACATTTTACCAAGTTCAGAAAGCTATCATTGAGACTTTGCCATGTCGCCAAGACCTCACGCCGAAGATCACAAGGTATTTCAAAGAGTTCATCAATTGGCAAGACTATCACTATTCACCAAGACATCATATCGATGCCTTCAAGTCACACTGATCTCAGCTTTCCATTCGGTGAGACAATCGCCTTTTACCAAGACATCACACCGAGCACACCATGTCATATCGAGTCAGCAAGACATTTGTCTTTTGCTGAGAGGTCATACCAACATAAGGATTCCTATCAGCAAGACAATCACTCTTCACCAAGATATCATACCGATGCCTTCAAGTCATATCGAAGAGTCCAACCATCAGCCAGACATTCCACATTCACTGAGACTTCATACTAAAGTCCTTGTGTTTCTCCGATGACTCCATTTGCTAAGAGTCTCACCGAAAACACCCGATCACATGTGGCTTTGTCAGCCAGACTTACCGCTATCACCAAGAGGTCATAGCGAACCCCTTTCATTACCCTGATGACTCCATATGTATCTATCGGCGAGACATCTCCCTATCACCAAGAGTTCCTACCGAACCCTTATGTTACACCGATGACCCAAAAGCAACACTGTCGATGAGACTTTCCAAGTCGCCAAGACTTCATCCCGAAACACATGAGTTTCTCCGATGACTCTAGAAGACAACTATCAGCGAGACATTCATATCGGTAAGACCTCATATTGAAACATAACCATTTCAGCCAAGTTTCCCCGATATCTGATAGACACCAATTGTCAGCCGGACATCTCCCAATCGCCAAGACTTCTTGCCAATAGGAGCAAGTCATACTGATTATCTCATCGACCAGACAAACCAAAGGTCATGCCGATATTGGCAAGACTTCCTATCATCATCGAGACATCATTTTGACAGTCCAAGGTTATGTCGAAGGTTTCAGATGTCGATCGCCAAGACACTCAAGAGGTCACAACGACAGTTCAGGATCAACTAGCAGATCGGCTAGACAACATGAATGTCATAGGGACCATGCTTTCTCAGAGGTTTTAGCTTGTGAGATTGAGGCATTAATTCCAACAATCATACCCTTCTTTTCACTTGTTTATTAAAGAATATGCTCACTTTATATGGGATGAAGAGTGTCATAAATATTTTGATTCAATAAAAACTTATTTGGCCCATCCTCCCATATTAATGTCAGCTATGCAGGATAGACCATTTTTTCTTTACTTTGCCATATCACCATATGCTTTGGAAACTTTGCTTGCCCAATATGATGATGTTGAGAAAGAAGAGTAGTCTACTACATTAGTCACATCTTTGTTGATTATGAAACTTGTTATTCTTCCATGGAAAAGAAATGTATTGCTCTTATCTTCACAACACAAAAGTTAAGATACTATCTTCTTCACTCTGAAACACGTGTTATTATGAAAAGTGATCTTTTAAAGAACTTGTTTTCTATTGTCGATCTTGTCAGGAGGTTAGCGAAATGGGTAATGTTTCTTTCTGAGTTCAACATAAAGTTTTTAACTCAGAAATCGATAAAAGGACAAGTGGTTTCTGATCAATTGGTGGAAACTCCCTCATCTTGCTCCTTCTCGGGTTTGGACATGTTCCCTGATGAGGATATTTTCATAATTAATAATGATTTTGTGTGGAAGATGTATTTTGATGGGTCAAGATGTCAGATTGGCTCTAGAGAAAGTGTGGTTCTAATCTATCCTAGAGATAATTCAGTCCCTCTCTCCTTTCGATTGGAATTCCCTTGCACCAACATCGCTAAGTAAAAATCCCTCATTGCCGACTTGCATGCCACAATTTCCTTAAAAATAAAACATCTTCATGTACATAGTGACTCTAAACTTATTGTGAACCAAATTATGGGAACCTATCAAGCCAAGCAAAGTAAGTTGTCTTAGTATCAAGATCTTGCTTTGTCTTTACTTAATCAATTATCTTCTTTCACAATAGATAGTGTCCCTAGGAGAGAAAACAGACAAGTGGATGCCATGGTGAGTGTTGCCTCCTTGATACCTTCGGATAAGGATACAAAAGAATACCACTTTGTGGTTCATATCCTTTGATATCCTATCATTTCTGACCAACTTGGACCTAATGCTCAGGAGAATGGTTTTCTAACATCTACAACTATTTGAAGACTGCAAACTTTCCCGATGATGCGATGAAGAGTGATCGCACTCATATATGGAAGCTTTCGATCCATTATGTTGTCTTATCAGAAATAATTTATTGAAAATATTACAATTGTCTACTTCTTTGATGTCTCACTAAATCAGAAATACCCCTTTCCCTTAAGGAAGCCCATTTGAGCTCCAAGGGTGTAAATTTTGGTGGTAAATCCCAGGTGTGAAAATTGATTCACATGGGATACTTTTGGAAAAAAATGGAACAAAATTCCTTCGATTTTGTTAAGAAGTTCCTGCAATATCAACAACATAGTTGTCTTATTCATGCTCCTACATAAGAGTTACAAAATCATACCTCTCCTTCATTATTTGAAAAATGGGGGTTGGATATTAATGGAAAGATATCACCTTCTTCTAAAGGACATATCTTTATCATCACTGCTACCGATTACTTCACAATGTGGGTTGAAGCCATCCCTCTTTGATCCATGACCACTGAAGCTATCTGTAGTTTTCTTCTAAACAAAATTATTGCTCACTTTGGATTTCTTTCCACCTTAGTTTTCAATAATGGCATGCCATTTAAGAACAAGGAAGTGAAGCAATTCTTGGAAAAGTTTCGTATTCAACATAGATTCTCTACACTGTATTATCCTCAATCTAATGGCCAAGTAGAAGTGTCTAAGACTCTTGAGCTCATTCTTTGTAAAACAGTGAATAAGCATGGTAATGATTAGCACAACCAATTGATTTACGCTTTGTTTTCCTATCACACGAGTGTTTGTATGGTGATGATAACAATTCCTTATAGCCTCATGTATGGCACCAAAGCTATCATGCCTTTGGAGTTGGAAATTTCATCTTTGCGGGTTTCCCTTAAACAATTAATTCATGACGAAACTTACCAATCTAATCATTTGCATCAGCTTGAGATGCTCGATGAGCACTGATTACAGGCCCTCGACCATCTTAAGGCTTATCAATGATCATTATCTAAACAGTATAATCAAGGTGTTCTTCCTAGAACTTTCAAGGTAGATGACCTGGTCCTCTATAAGAATAAAAGAAATGTAAATGTGTCACCTAGTCAAAAGGGGAAGTTCAATCCTAGTTGGTTAGGTCCTTACATTTCATCTCCATGTACAACTCTAGTGCATATGGATTTTCATCCATGGATGGGATTCCTCTAAAAGAACCTGTTAATGCAATGCACCTTCGTCAATACTATGTGTAGTGTTTATGTGCACTATTCACTCTTCAAAGATTGTAGCATTATGTGTTTTAACATTCCTTCATTAACACATTATGAAATTTTTTGTGTTATGATGCAACCATGTGTGTGAGAGAGAGACATACATGTGTTTGTTTTACTATGCTATGTATCCATGCACTACATTACATCTTTTGGTTAGGCAATTAGATCATCATTGTACTTAGTTAACATACATCTATGAGTGTTGATTAAGTCATGATAGCGTCTAAGTTAACATACATCCATACATATAAAATCCATAGCATCAACATACATGAATGAAATGAACATACACATCAAATGAAGAACTCCAATGATATCAGAATTGGTATCTCATGTATATATATAAATATCAATGTCATGTACATGTATTGTGCCACTGTCATCAAAAAGTGATTGGTTGTTGTATATATGTATCAGTATCTATACATCAAAAAGTGGCCTATAATATATATAACATCGCTACAAAAATGATGTTCAAAATGGTTGTCTAGGCCCTGAGCATATGGCTCCCAAATCCCTCTAGTTGTGGCTATGGATGTGGTAGAGACTGAATGGTAGATAACAGAGTGGGCCCTATGCAACTGGGAAACATGCCCTTCTAGGGGCCCACCTAGGTATATATAGGCCCCCTTGGGCCCATTTTTCTCGGTGCTTGTGGTCCTTCCATTTCTCTTACTCTTCCCCCCTAGACTGGGGGGCAAAACTAAGAGGGGGAATATAGTCACTTCTTTATCAATTTTTTCTTCCAAATCACTAGAATTTTTCTTGATCATTCTTCTTGCCTTAGTAGCTTCTTTTGATTTTCAACCTCACTTAAAATATGGAGTTTTGCAAACCAAATTTTTTTGTAAATTTTTCATGACAAATGTTGTATTTTCGTTGAGTTCAATTGTTGGGGGCATCTTTAGTACTTGTCAGCTCGAACTCTATGGCCTCTATAGTATCCTTTTTGGCACATAAATCAATAAAATTTCAAGTTTTGGGTTGAATTTTTCTTTTCTAATTTAGTGTGGTTTTTTTTTTCCAAAATTGAGCCCACTAAAGTGGGGGCAAAATGTAATGTCACAAAATTGCACCTAGGGGAAATTTCACATTTGAGCACTTTGCCTAGCATTTATTGCACCTAAACGCACTTATGATAAGAGCCTCACGAGTTGAAATTTCACGATTCCAACTCCATGAGGTCCAATGATGAAGCGACAACAATTTGTTGTCCTATTTCGCAAAAACTAGTGTTTTGGATGCCTACACGGTGCACAAACGTTTGCACGGTGCACTGGTATCCTAGTAGTTTTCTGAGTTTGAAACATGTAATCTCAAAATCCTAACTCAAGACACACATCTTTTTAGATATATTCTTGGGTGTAACATCTCCTTTTTCCCTTGCATGCAACAAAACTCCCTTTTCCTCTCATTTCGGGGGGGTTCTCTCTCATTTGATCGGTTCTCTTCTCAATCTCACTTCATTTTTTAAGCCTCTTCTACTCTTGGCAATAACACTTGTACAAGTGAAGCTCTTTTAGAATGAGGTCCCTCCAACAACCATATATCTCTAGCAAGCATTCAACAGTGCATTTGTGTGTTCAAGAGGGGGCAAGGCTTGTTGGTAACACTCTCTTGCTCTTATCTATTTGAAAATAAATTAGATATTTTTGTTCATTTACTATTTGGTGGTGTGGGTTCTCCTCCTCAAGTGAGGATTGTTTTCACCACTTCCTTTTCTCTATTTTGTTTACTCTCTCTATTTATCTAGCTGTTCATGGAGGTGGGAACACCAAAATGGGGGTTTGACTATAGCAAGCCCAGAAACAACCCCAACATTTTTCCATGTTTATTCTATGTGTAGGTTGCAAAAGCAGATCTCAGAGGAAGGATTCAAGCGTTTGGCCATTTGTAAGTCTTCTTTTGGCTCTCATTGTATTTTATCTCATTCTTTGTCTTCTATTTAGTTACTCTATTAAACAGACCTCAAATCTATGTTAGATAGTGAAGTTTTTAGTTCTTCTGCCCAAGTCTTGAATTATCTGTTGTTGGCGATGCTAGTGCATCCTTTGGACTCCAACGTACCACATTGGCATCTTGATTCCGCGTTGTAGTCCATCAACTGAGAGATCCTCCTTTCAAGGAAGAGATCTAGAAATCTTTCTCTCTTGGATTATGAAGCATTCTTTCAAGATAATTAGTTTGTGTATAGTTTCTTTGCAATTTCTCCACTCAACTAGCATTGAGGTGATTAAGGGAAATTTTCTCCCTGGGATTCTCTTGAGAACGAAGAGACTCATGAGCAGTGAACCCCCCTTATCTCATAGCTCTATAAAAGAGCCCTAAGACTCCTAAGTATGTGCAAAAAAAAAATTGAGGATCAAATAATTGGAGACAAGAGAAAATGTGTGCTAAAAAGAAGAAAATATGCTATGGCAGAGGAACAAGTAAATTTTTGTTTACTCTCTAAAATAGAACCTAAAACAATTACTAAAGCATGCAGGGATGAAAATTGGATCAATGCTAAAGAAGAAGAACTGAGGTAGATTGAGAAGAATCAAACATGGGAACTGGTCTCAAGACAAACAAACAAGAATGTGATAGGAACTAAATGGGTTTTCAAGAACAATTTGAAGGAGAATGGAGGATTTATCTTAAACAAGGCTAGTCTTGTGTGTAAGGCTACTGAAAAGTGGAAGGAATAGATTTTGAAGAGACCTTTGCTCCTGTAACAAGAATGGAGGGTATTAGGATGTTTTTGGATTTTACGACACATAAAGACTTCAAGGTATATTAGATGGATGTAAAGTTTTCATTTTTGAATGGTGAGTTAGAAGAAGAATTGTACATTGAACAACTAGAAGGTTTTCAGTTATCAGAAGATCCTGATATAGTCTTCAAGTTGACGAAGGCATTATATGGTCTCAAACAAGCTCCTAGAGTCTAGTATGCAAGATTGGACAGATACTTACTGCAACAAGGATTCAAAAAGGGTATCACAAACAACAACCTTTACTTCAAAGTTGAGAAAGATAAAATCTTGATTGTGGTTGTGTATGTTGATGATATAATCTTTTGAGGAAACGAGACCATGTGTAAGGGTATGTACACAATCATGATGGGCCAAAAAGTGGTGATATGATGGGTATGTGTAGGGTATGTGGCTAACAACTCTTTTTTTACCCAAAATTGATGAAACGAAAAGGGTTTTTAAAGGAGATTCTCGGCTTTCCACCAATATAAATTATGCTTTACTTTGAATTTAATAAATAATTATTATTCATTTTCTATTTGAATTACGACTAAAGTCTCGATTGATAGGCTAATTGAAAAACATCTATAGCTTTCAAACGGTATCACATTTTTTGAATCCAAAACATGCATCACATTCTATGCTTTGCATACTATAGGATTAAAAAAAAATGAATTTCATGAATTTTTGACCAAGTTAAGGTGGCCAGACATACGAGTTTTTATATTTTTAAATGTTGTAATAAAAAATTAATAATTAATTATTTACTTGGAAAAAAATAACAAAAAAATATGCGTCAAATCCAGACATGAGTCCTCTACTTATATCTAAAATCTTATAAAAAAAATTATCATTTTATAGTGGTTAGGGTAGTCAGACAAACACCTACTTCTTATTTTTCCCAAAAATTTAAGTACTACTACATTGAAATTTCAAATTTTCACCAAATAGATTTTTTTTAAATAAACCTAGTAGTTTAGAAACTACATTCAATTTGCTATAGATTCTATTCTTACATATTTTTGAAATAATATAGACAACTTATTCAAATTTTTACGTCAAGTTTCCTATCTCTAATTTTTCTAAATTTTTCGCCACTTAAGGGCCTATTTTTTCCATGATGATCCTACACATACCCATAAAAATTTTGCAGAGAAAATGCAAAATGAGTTTGTAATGTCAATGCTTGGAGAGATGACTTTCTTCCTTTGGCTACAAATTAGTTAGTCAGAAAAAGGTATATTCATTTCACAATCAAAATATGTAAAGGAAATGTTAAAGAAGATTGGAATGGATGATTCTAAACTAGTATGTACTCCCATGGTTGATGGTTGTCAATTAAGAAAAAATGATGAATCTCCTAAGATAGATCTAACTAAGTATAGATCCATGATTGGTCGATTACTATAACTAATTGTAACTAGACCTGATATTATGCATGCAGTATGTCTTGTGGCAATATTTTAAGAAGAACCTAGAGAGTCAAAGTGGTAGCAGTCAAAAAAATATTCAAATATTTGAAGAGAAATCCAAACTATGGTCTATGGTATTCTAAGCATACTAATTTTCCGTTGAGTGCATATATAGATGCAGATTGGGTAGATTGTGCAAATGACATAAAAAGTACAAGTGGAGGTGCTTTATTCCTTGGAAACATGCTAGTTTCTTGGATAAGTAAGAAGTAGGATTCAATGTCATTATCTACTATAGAGGCATTATATATTGTTACAGCATCTTATTGTACACAGGTGTTATGGATGAAGCAGACATTGAAGGATATCATAATATCATATGATGAACCTATTCCTATCTTGTGTGATAATACAAACACTATCAATATTTCAAAAATTCTTATAATGCAGTCAAGAATAAAGAATATCTCTATCCGATATCACTTTCTAAGAGAGAAATTTGTTGAGAAGGAAGTGAAGTTGGAGTATGTGCCTAACAAAGATCAAATAGCAAACATTTTCACAAAGCCTCTTCCAAAATATGCATTTGAGTATCTCAAATATAGGCTATTGGATATTTCCTCTCCTTTCAACTAGATGCATAAGGTTTTGCATCTCTGAGAGCAACACAAAATGTATTCTTTGTCCTAGTCTAATGAAGGTTACCTCTCAAGGAGAGCAAGTAGGGGTGTCTTTGGCTAGTGCAATCAAGGGGAGCATATTTTATGCCTTAAGTGAAGCATGAAATTTTTTCCCTTTACCATTGATGTCAAAGGGGGAGAGAGATAAGTATGAAAAACATAGGGAAATAAATTTTCAAGGGGGAGAGTTTCTTGAGTATTAGAGATACATAGTTTCTTTTGTCCATGGTTTTTTAGTAGATGTTCCCATCAATGACAAAGGGAGAGATTGTTTCACTGTGTTTTCATTAGTGTTGTGATTGATGTCAACCTATGGTATGGATATGTTGAGAAGGTGCGTATGGTGTTGAGAAGGTGTTGTAGATGCAGCAGGGTCACTTGGTTTCCAAGTTCTTTTGAGAAAATTTGCATAAAGATTGTACAAGGTAAGTGGGAAGTGTTCTATATTTTTATCAGCATTTTATCAGTCTTGACTATGTTCTTGTGTGGTTTGAAAGTGATTATTAGAGGTCTTTTCATGTGTTATATCTAGAGTTTTAGGTTCTAGATCATGCGGCAATAGAAGATATGTTTGACAATGTCTTGAACTATCTCTAGTTTGTGAAGAGGGATATTTGGGAGAAATGGAATTGCTTTGCATTTATCCATGTTGAAGTTTCTTATCTTGTGGATTTGGGAATATGCTAATATTTTTTGTATCTACCTTCCCTTGGTTTGATTAGTGTTTAGTTGTTCCACGAGCTGGGTTCATGAGTTGTATCTCTATGTTAGTTTGACTAGTTGCATAAGATGATAGTATTCTCAATTTTGTGTGTTTATGCCAGTGTTTTGAATTTTCTATTGATGTTGGAATATTTCAAGGTGTTTTGTAATTTTTCTACTTGATCTGCAAGATGTTTTGGTCTTGGTGAAGTGTGAATTTGGTTGTTTGATGGTGTTAATTTCGATTTGGCCAACTTGGTGTGTTAGTGTTGTTTATGGATGAGCTTCATGGTTTGTGGAAGCCTGGTGTAGCATGTTGGTATATATTTGAGTCTTGGTTAACACTTGATGTGTTCTACCCTCACTTCTTTCCACCATAGAGGTGTTTAGTGCTAACCTATTTGGTGGTTGCATGTTTGAGGTGCATACATTTCATTGAAGTTGAAATAGAGGAGGTTATTCGAGGTTGTGGAAGATATATATGCAAGCTCAAGTTTTTGGAGAGGTTTGTGGCATGGAATGATGTATGTGTGATCATTTATTGAGATTTGAGTGTAAGAAAGAACACCTAAGACTACTAGAAGCAATGAACAGAAGGTGTCTACAATTTAGTGTGCCAGAAGTCATTGGAGGCAATGAGTTGAAGGTTGTGGATGGTAAAGAGACATTGTGGTGGTTTCTCCATTTTCTCTGAGGTAGTGAACCTCCTTGTAACTATTTCTTTGTAATCCAAAAGAAGTGATATTCCATGGAAATGAACCTTTTCTTTTGGATAATGATTCCTCTAAGTAGTGAGCCTTTTATAATTAGTTTTAGTTTTTGTATAGTGAGTTAATCCTAACCGTGTTTTTTTCCCTTATAGGGTTTTCCACATAAAAATATGGTGTTCTATTGTGAATGTTTGTGGATGTGTTACTATTTCTTTGTAATCCAAAAGAAGTGATATTCCATGGAAATGAACCTTTTCTTTTGGATAATGATTCCTCTAAGTAGTGAGCCTTTTATAATTAGTTTTAGTTTTTGTATAGTGAGTTAATCCTAACCGTGTTTTTTTCCCTTATAGGGTTTTCCACATAAAAATATGGTGTTCTATTGTGAATGTTTGTGGATGTGTTACTATTTCATTTGTCTACATTCTTAATAAGGTTTTGAAGGTTTTAATGCACAACTGATTCACCCCCCCTCTCACTTGTCATGTGTGTCTAACATATATGCTCTAGTTTTCTTACTAATGTCTAATATATATCTTTCAAAATCTCTCCTCTTCTTACTTCCAATTTTTTTAATAGGGATTGCTTATTATTCTTCACCACTCTCATCAACTCTAGGGTTAGGGTTTATTTTCTAGTCTTATTTAAAATTATCCATTTGAATATTCATTTCTTATTCATCTCTAAGATATCTTATATCTTTCCATCCACATTAACAATACCTTGAATCTAAAGCAAGCTATCTCACTACAATAATCTATTCATAAGAAGAAGAAATCGTAGAATATCATCTCAATCTCTCTCCTCAAGATTCTAAATGTATTCTCAAATACCACTTAGTGAAATGAAAAATATATTTAATTAAATAAAAAAATTATAATGAAATAATGTCACAATAATACAATATTCATTTCCAATAGTGGCATTGTGTGATGGTTGAGTTGTGTTGTTATTCTCTCCATCAAGGTTCAAACCCCATTGGGGTGTACTTGTTGAGAATTTATATTGGGGATGAGGTCCCCCATTTGTGACCTCACCAGTTCATAGCTCCAAGTCAAAATTATTTACCCCTCTTTAAAATAAAATAAAATAATAAAATATTTATTGATTCTTAATCATAAAAAAATATAATCTACCATAAGGGGCTTCCAACATGCTAGGCCTTACTCCTTTGGTTGTAATGGGTGAATTATTGAATTCAAATTTATTACAATACAATATTTGGTCAAACTTGAGTCCTAACTCAAATATCCAACCTTTTTTCCCTCAAATGATTATTAACAATGTTTGCAATCTTGGTTTACTATTGTTGGAATTTGAATTCAATTGTATTGTTATTCCAAAGTGATGAATAGTCAATATTGAGTACCTAGGTAGTGCTTCAGGTATGTGCCCAACGTGGCTAAACACCTGTTTATTCAATAAAAAGTTGAAATGACAAGGGGTCCCAAAGGGGTTGTCGTAGCCTCCTTGGATGCCAAATGGCATTCACACCAAAGGAATTTTTGATGAAGCCATAAAAAATGGGACTCACTATTTATGGTACTTTTGACAAATGTTTGACATGTAGTTGTGTGAATCACACTTTTTATTTTTGGAAAATTTTGTTCGACAAGGACTATGTAACTCATATTTCTTATACTCTTTCAAATTCATGTTTTTTGTTGCTTCCAAAAGATTGTTGTAATTGTAAATTTACTAAGAAATAAAAATACAAAGACATCTTTGCTTGTGACTTTTACCTAGTATAATTTCACCAAGTTTTCCACATAAATACAAAGTTAAATTTGTGCTTCTAGTTTTTCTTTATTTATTTTGCACCGTAATTTTTTCCTTCAACTATAAGGTGACACAAAGCTCAATTCCCATAAAACATGCAATCAACCAAATATTTAAATGAATCTCCAAAATTGAATGTGGTTCACACCATAATAACTACTATATCCAATGTAACTTGAAACATGTTTCATTATCACCAAAATCTTTGGAAAGATATCATAAGTCACAAGTAATGAAGTATAAGTTCATTAAGCCCCATACAAGATCAAAAATACAAATTATGTAAAAAAAATATGATAATCATACAAGGAGATCCACTTGGTATCAAAATCCTTAAGAATCTTATTTCTTCTAATTATACCCTATAAAAATTGTTAAATTTTTAAACAATAAGACTTAAAAAAAAAAAGTGAAGCTCATAAAATAGATCTTGAGATGTTGCATTCTCCCTCACGTATAAATAAAGAGTAGATGAGGCTACTAAACATGTTTCTCTAGTATATACATCCATACATACTCAATAAGGATTATCTTCTATTGTAAATACATTTAAAGATAATGTAATAAACCTTTTTTATGTTTTCCTAGACTTAATTTTTTTCACCTTAGAAAGATAACTTTCCAATTCCTAACCACTATTCAGTGACCAAAGTGTAAGGAAATTAGGAACACCATGAAAAGAAAAAAATTATATTATAAAGTCTAATTTATTGGACACCCTCTAATTAAAATATAAAAGATAATACATAACTTTTTTGTCATTTGTGATGTTTACATCGTCTTTCCAAGTAGAGCTTGAAACACATGTAACAAGCTTCTATATTTTCAATACACTCATCATATTCTAGTGCATACTAAACAATGAAGACATTATTCCTTTGCCTTTCATTTTATCATTTATCTTTCATCTTCATCTTCTACTATTTTTTTATAAAAATTATGAATTTTTTTTTTATGATCTCAACTATTAGCTATAATGTCTTGTCCTTGCCATATTTTTAACTACAAATATTTTGCACTCATATCTAATTTTCTATTTCACCTTTATTTTCCTTTTTATAATGATGTTCATTTTCATGAAAAGTTGTAAATTATTATATTATGTAGTTCATCAATAGATATTGAAAAGTTCTTGATGTCTTAAATTGATTTTCTTAATGATACATATTTCCAAAATATGACATTATGTTTCTATGTTTTTATGAGTACCCTTTGCCACTTATAAGAATTGTACTTTACATCTCTCACAAATTAGAAATATCATGTTTTGGAAATATGTACAATTCCTAATTGAAACAATACAAACAATATGGTGCAGGCATTTGAGCAGTGGGTGTGGGTGTGCAACCTGTGAGGGGTCATGACCTGCATGTTTTTTCTTCTTTGTGCATGGGACTGGGGAGGTGTGTATTTGTTTCTCTTGGCACTAGGTTTTAATCTAGATGCCTTTGTCTTGGAGCAGGTTGTTTGGAGTTAGTTGTGTGGGGTTTTTTGGTAGAGGGGTTTGCTAGGTTGGGGTGTTGTTTGTGTATGATGGGGGTTTTTTAATGGTGGAGTTTTTCTCTTTTTAATTTTTCTTCTTCTTTTGTGTGGTGGATGTGTTTGATGATGGATGCAATTGTAGGTAATTTGAATATGTCTTTTTGTGGAAGTATTATCGGGGTCTTATTCACCCCATCTATGCATGCTAAGGTTCTAAATTTTTTAAACATTGTCTCAAATGGTGTTGGCTCATCGCAAGTTGGTGGGTCTCGTGCCCCAAAATTGAATGGTTATTTAGTTAAGAGTGTGTATCATCTGGTCCTTGTGATTTGAAACTAGACTCTATTGAGGAGGACATTTCCTATCTATTTAACCATGCTTTAATTTGTAAGTTTATGGGGATCAAATTCTCTCTTTCATTTCTTGAGTCTTGGGTTCATCACACTTGGAATCCAAAAGGAGATGTGGAGTTTATATAAGCAACCAACAATTATTTTATGGTTGTGTTCTCTTGTTTGGCAGATCAAAATAGGGATTTTGAAGGCAAACCCTATTTTTATAATTAGGTGGGGTTATTTATTAAACCTTGACACATCAGATTTAACCCAGGTAAGGAGCTTCCTTCTAGGGTATCGGTTTGGGTGAGGCTTCCATGGCTTTCTCTAGAGTTTTGGGGGAATGATATTTTACACATGATTTCTCTCATGTTGGGTAAGCTTGTGGAACCATCACAATAGACTCTAGAGAAAAAGGTAATCTCCCTTGCCCACATTCGTGTTTAGATTGATTTAAATAACCCATTACTAGATGTTTTGGAAATTTAAGTTGGGTCCACATCATGGGTTCAACAGCTTGATTATGATACTTTTCTCTTTTGATTTAAAATTTGTCATGAATATGGGCACTTGCAAAAGAAGTGTCCTAAGCTCAGCACTTCAGGATTGGCCTCTAGAGGGGATTCAACTAATAGATCTCCTCACCCTAATCCATCAAAGGTTAAAGGGAAAGCCCCTATGTCTCATGGTGGGATTGATAAGGTGGGTTTTATTCTAGTAAATTCACACAATGAGGGAAGATGCTTGAAGAGGACCCTTAAGGATAGGCAAGATGATGCCACTTTTAACCAATTTGATGCCTTGTAATATTTTGACTAACAAATGGAGTTTCCATATGACTTTAAATGATAATTCTTTCTTGAAGGAGGATAAATTGGCTTCCAAAGAGGTTGGGAGTGGTAATAATCCAGTGGGGATGGGTACCAATGCTTTGATAGATTTTGTTCATGTCTCAGAGTCTCCTAGTTTATCAATTATTCTAGTTGAAAATGAGGTGGATGTTGGTCCATCCATGGGTTGGTTGGGTTTGCAACTGATGGTCTTCCAAGATAGGGAGGAAGAAAGGTCAAAGATAAGATCAAGTTAATGGGTGAGAATTTGGTGGATTCAAGTTTAGTCAAAAATTTTGACACTCATTTTTCAAACCACCAAAAATGATAAGAAAAATATTTCCCCTCTGTGGTGGATTTCAGGTAGGCACTCGTTGTCCATGGTTGCTTCAAGCTTTGACTCTAGAAAACTTTTTTTGTTCTCTGATGTCTACGATCTAATTGATTTGGCTAGTAAATTTTGCATGTGGGATCATATAAGGTATGTGTGATACCTTTCTCCTTTGGTTCCTTGGGTTGTGGCTAGATATTTTAATGCTATTCTCAATCTTGATGAAAAGAGGGGTGGGTTGGATTGGTCAGAATCTTTTTCGTCAATGTTTAGAGATAATATACCCTTGTTGAACTTGATTGATATAAATCCTTTTAATGGTACGTCCACTTGGAGTAACAAGAGATGTGGGGTGAATTTATCTCTGAGAGGTTGGATAGGTTCTTAGTTTCTAGTTTTTGGATTGGCAATTAGTGGATATTCTCCAATTCAAAAATTCTTGATTGGAGGGGTTTGGATCACTGACCTATAAAATTTCTAGCACATGGGAGGGATAGTGGTAAGAATCCCTCTTTCAAATTCTAGCTAATGTGGTTGTGTGAGCCTTCTATGTAGGACCTTATGAAATATTGGTGGTTTAGAGGTTTTCCTCTACATGGGACAACAATGTATACCTTCATCAAGGGGCTTCAATTTGTGAAATTTCAGCTAGAGAAGTGGAATAATGAATGTTTTAGGAATGTCTTTAAGGAGAAATCAACATCATAGAATCATTTGGATTTCATCTCTAGGTAGAACATAGGTTATGGGATTACCCAGGAGTCCCTTAAAGATGAAGCGAAAGCTTTGAAGATGTTATTTGAATGGGAACCATAGGAAGAATTGTTTTGGAAACAAAATTCAATAATTGGTTGGCTTTAGGTGGGAGATAGGAATACAGTCTTCTTCTATAATTCTGTCAAATCTAGGGGACATGGAAATTTAATTTCTTCAATTGCTTCCTCTCAATGTGTTTAGTTATCCTCTTTTTAGGATATCTCTTAGGAAGCTACTCGGTATTTCTCTTCCTTATTCACAAAGGAATCTCTCAAGGAAGTGGGGGATGTGAAACAAGTTTTGGCTTGTGTTCCCTCTATTATTCCCTTTGAAGAAAATGTTGTGCTCAATCAGCCTACTTCCCTAAATGAGTTGGAGGAGATTGTTGTCAATATGGAAAAAGGTAAGACCCCTGGTTTGGATGGATTTCCAGATGAATTTTTTAAGAATTTTGGGAGATTATCAAATGGGATCTTCTAAAGGTTGTACGAAATCACAAAATAGTAACCAAATGTTGAAACCATGAATTCTCATTTTCTAGATCTTATCCCCAAGAGAGAAGGTGAAAATTCCCTTGATCTTTTAGGCCAATTTCCCTCTATAATTTAATTTATAAGATCATCTCTAAGCTAAATGTTGAGAGATTGAAGCCTTGGTTAGTCAAAGTTATCTCAGAGGAGCAGGGGGTTTTGTGGCTAGTAGACATATCTAGGATGGTGTTGTTATTGTTGCAAAGGCTATTCATTCCATGGAGGTATTCAAAGAGAAAGCCATGCTCGTCAAATCAGACATGGCTAAGGCTTATGACCGATTTAACTGGTCCTTTCTTCACAAGTTTCTCTTTGCTTTTGGGTTTGTTGAGGGATGGATCAATTGGGTGATGATTTGTGTCACATTAGCTTCTTACTTTATGCTAATTAATGGTGTGCATACATCTTTGTTTGGTGCATCTAGGGGTCTTTGTCAAGGTGACCCCTTGTCTTATCTTTTTTATTATTATGGTTGAAGGTTTGGGAAGACATATAAAACCCCATTTGAGTCAAGGGATTATTCAAGGTTAGAATTGGGGTGAAAGCTTGCATCCTCAGCCTCACGTAGAATTTGTGGATGATACTACACTCTTGGGTGTTGCCAAAATCAAGGAAGTGAGCAACTTTATACGAGTTCTTGATATTTATCTTGCAACTTATGGTCAGTGGATTAATGAAGGGAAGTCCTCTATCTTCTTCTTCAACACTCCTCTCATTAAATCTAGGATTGCTCATATTTTGATATTTCAAATAAGTAATCTCCCTTTTGTGTATTTGGGAGTTCCCCCTTATGTGGCCCCTCTACCAAGAGGTACCTGACATTGTGTTCTTTATAAGTTTAAGGGCTATGCCAATCATTATACTTGCAGGTGGTTATCCTTTGATGGGAGGGATATGCTACTAAAATTTGTGGTTGAAGTGCTTCCTATCTACAGGTGTATGGTTAAAGTTGCACTTGTAGGCTTTATTAGAGAGCTAGATGCTCTCTCTAGAAAATTCTTATGGGCATGCAAATTGTATTCCAAGAAATGGAGTGTGGTTAAGTGGGATTATGTCTATAGGCCTCTTCAGTAGAGTGGTCTAGGTCAACATCAGGATGTTATTATCAGTCAAGCTTTGGTTGCCAAGCTTTATTGGAGATGGTGTACACTAATAAAGAGCATCGTTGGGCCAAAATCCTCAATACCAAAATTTGAGGGGAATTGTGACTGAGGATGTTTCTAGATGCTCCTTGGATGGTAAGGGGTCTATGATATGGGACATGCTTAAAAGAGGTGCTAGCTTAATCAAGTAGGGTGTGTTCTAGATTTGTCACAAGGGCGACGATGCTCTTTTTTTACTTGATTTTTGGGATGGTCATCCCCTAATCATGACCACCTATGCTCATTTATATAATATTAACTTGTGGTTTAGAGAGGTAGGATGGTTGAAGATGAGTGATTTCAAGACTATAAAACATTTGGGTCAGGTAAAGGTGCTTGAGTGGAAAGAGTGCCACTTGTGGCCCCTAGGGGCTTTGAAGCGATGGTGTTGAGTTGTCTTAGATTTAAGCTAGTAGGGATTGTAACACTTTGAAAATGAAGGGTATCCTAGCATGGCCTCCTAATCCAAAAGGGACTTACTCGATGGCAGTTGGGTATCAAGAACTGGATAGAAGGAAATATGGGGAGGATGAAGTCCCTTGGTGGAAGCGTGTTTGGAATATGTTTGTTTGGCCTAAGTGTAACATTTTCCTTTGGTTAGTTTCTTGCAATAGGTGTATTACTTGGGATAATCTTCTAAAGCAAGGATTTCAAGGTCCCTTAATTTTTTTCTTTGTGGTAGTAGCGAAGAGTCTTCACCACATTTGTTCTTCCAATGTGCCTTCTCTAGATCTATCTAGCATTTTTCATGAGGCGGTGTTGAGACACTCTTGTGTGCATACTCTATCCCTCACTAATTTTTAAAGGACCTTGGGGAGGCCCCCTTCTCAATCTTTCCCTCTCCAAATGGCGTGGAATGTTGGGCCTTCATGTATTCTTTGGCAGATTTGGTTGGAGAGGAATTGTAGGATTTTTCAAGATGTTTCAAGAGACTATTTCAGCTAAATGTGAGGTAGGGGCCCCTCTAGATGTTGGGGAGGTTGATGCAGGGATTTGGTATTAATGGATTGAGCTCAAGGACTTGCTCAAAAGGGAGGAGACACCCCAACAAGAAAATATACATAGAAGACAGGTGGTCCTTGCCTCTTGTTGGGATCTTGAAAATTAACACTAATGGTTCTTCTAGGGGTAATTCAGGCTATGTTGGTTTTGGAGGAGTGGGGAGAGATAGCTCTAGGGTTGTCATTTTCTTCTTCTCCATGTATTAAGACCACTAGACTAATAATCTTGTGGAGGATCTTGCTATTCTTTTTGCTATGGAAAAGGCATGTGCTCTTGGCTAGCAAAAGGTTATTTGTGAATCAGATTCTCAAATCTTGATGAATTTGTTGAACAAGCATTGTTTTGATGGGGTGAATAGGAAATTGATTTTGATTGTGCAGTAGATTCATCAGTTAAGCACTTCATTAGAGATGGAAATGTTGTTGATTATTTATCTAAATGGGTTTTAGAGTTTAGGGGCGATTGGAAGGTTGATGATTAGGAGCATCTTCCCAATGATTGTACCCAAAAATTGAAGATGTTAATTCATGAGGATATTCATGGTCCTTGAACAGGTTCCTAATTTCCTGGTTTTGAGGACTTGTTGTTCTTTAGTTTGTGTTGGTTGGATGCCCTTTGGATGATGTTTGTTTCTAATCTTGCTCCTTGTATTCTTGGATCTTTTTTTATTGAATAAAATTTTACCACTTTTTTAAAATATGTACAATTTCTAGAAGTGGCAAAGAGTACTCATCAAAACCTTAAAGTATTCACTTTTCTCTTTTACAATTGTAAGTAACTAGTATATGTATCTTAAATTCATCTTATCTAAAAGATACCAAGAGATATTTCTATTTATGTTCCCATATTAAATTTTTTATTTAGGATGGATAATCACCTTGAGAGATAGACATATTTAAGTTAATAAAAAAACACAAAACTATCTTTTTTTTATTAAAGAGTTACTTTATTTTTACTTTAATGTTATTTTATTTAAAATAAATATTTAAAAAGATTGGTGTCTTTATTATGTTGGGAGTTATTCTAATAATGAAAATAAAAAGGTGAGGAGAAATTACATTAATGTATTAACAAAAACCCTTAAAATTTACCTTAAATTTGGCATATTTGTACATATCAATATATATATATATATATTGTATAGACTGTAGGAATTGGGTAGCACAACCCCCTATAAACTACAGTGCACCTAGTAAACTTTTTAAAGTTATCGGCGGCACTAGTGCAACACACCCTCTGGTACCATGGGGGTGGGGGAGACTAGACCTCATGACCAACCTCCTACAACAGGAAATATTTAGCCAATCGAGCTAGGGCCCCAACCTTGTACATATCAAAATATTATCATTTAATAATAAATATGAATCCCCCTTAATAAGGATAGAAGAGATGATTCTTCAATGCTTAGAAAATAAATATAATAGAAACCTCCATCTTCATGATGGTTTAAGATGAATTTTGTGGATTAAAAGACAATCTAAGAGTATTAAGAGCAAGATGTGTTGATAGAAATGAAGATGGTAATCTAATTGGAGTATCTTCAAAAAATCAAAGATGACATCAAAAGTGAATCAAATATAAAAATTATTATTGTTGGTCTATAAATCTATAATATTTACAATTTCAAAAAAGTAAAAATTGAAGATATTTCAATAATATTATTCATAATTTTAAAAATATTTATAACATGGCTTAGGGATTTGATTCTCAAGAGAACGATAATTATAATCTAATGATATATGTCTGCATTCAATACTATACATTTTAATAAACTACTTGCAAATTCAAATTGTAATATTAACAATCTAGAGAAGACATGCAAATGGGTAACAATAATAAGCCACGGATAATTTAAATTTTATCTAGTCTAGACAATAATGAAATAAAAGCATCCAAACTGACAAAATCATAGAAAATTGAATACTATAAAGCAACTAAAATTATTTCAACAAGGCCAAATAAATAGTTAATACAAGTACATTAAAATTACTAAAGATTTTAGCATTCAGTTTTTCCAAGATGTCTTATATCCTTCTCTATGTAAGACTGTTATTCTTGCTTTTATTTTGTATGTCTGCTTTGGCTTTTGTTAAGGTTTCTACTTCTGCTTTTGCTTTGGCTAATGCTTCTACCTCTAATTTGGTTGATTTTTTTTAGACTCCAAGAATCGGTCGGGTATCTCTCCCCCTATAAACTACAGTGTGTTGTAAACCTTTTTTCACTTGACCGGTGGCATTGGTGAAACACACCCTCTAGTACCATGAGTTTGGGGGGATACTAGACCTCGTGACCTCTTTCCTACAATAGGATGCTTTAACCAATTGAGCTAGGCCCTCCACCCCCTAATTCAATTTTTTCTTAGTCTTCTACACTTGTTTCAATTAATGCTAAGGCTTGGGCTAAGCCTTCTACCTCTACTTCACTTGCTTTTAATCCTCCTACCATGGCTAAAGCTTCTACTTCAAATTTGGCTAAGACTTGTACTTCTGCTTTGGCTACTACTAAAACTTCTACCTCTACTTTGGCTACTGCTAAAGCTTCTACCTTGGCTTGGGCTTCAAACTCTACTTCGACTTTGTGAAGATGTACTCATTGGAGACCTTGAAAATGACCTTGAAGATGACAGTGATGGTCATCTTGACTTAGACTTCAAAACTGATCTTCGAATTCGACTATGACTTCTACAACGTCTCTTGCTTCGACTAGGACTACTATACTGAATTCCACTAGGACTTCTACTTCAACCTCCTAAAAATTCATCCTCATCTCCTTTATCTTCTTTAACTCTTATATACGATTACAATTATTGATTCCAAAACTGTGAATCATCAAGCTTCCTTAAAGCATACTTCATATCCTCATAGCAAACGTAGTCGACAATGCCCACCTTGCCACTTCTAGTCCAATACACTTCACTAAAACACATGGCACATATGATCTTTTAAATCTTTCCAAGATGTAGAAGAAGGAAGCCCATAAATAAATACTTTGTATCTTGTAGCAAAGCATCTTGCAGGCAAGTGGGTATCTTTAAATACAGAAGAAGATAAAGAGTAAGACCCATGTCCACCATGAGCAATTTCAGCTCGGAGTGGGTATCCATCAAATTCATAGCCATCGTGGCCTCTTATTGCATCCCTTGCATCTCGACTATCTTTAAAATCTATGAAGCAGTATGCAGGTCGATGTCGAGGTGATTTTAAGTTGATATCTATGATGTGCCCATATTTGTAGAAGAGCTCATCTATTTCACTCTTTTTTAAATCTCCTGGTAGATTACTGACATATACAGTGGTTTTTTATCTTGACATGTTGATCTATTGAGGATTGATTTTGTTTATGTGTGAAGCACAAAATTTGATATTATTATAGTATGAATTTGAAAGCGTTGATCTACCAATAATATAAGTTTTATATGGATCTTCTGGTATAAAGAAACTAGGGATGTGAACTTGTATAGAGGGGGATAAAGTCTGACATGCAATGTTTCAGGGAAGCTACCAATTATTTGGAGAATAATATTGATGGAATAAATAGTTTTTGATTAATGATAAACAAGTTTTGAAGGGACCAAAAACCCTAAACAAAAAAGGAAGTGGCAGTAAAGATAAGACAATTGACTTCCCACCCAAAAACAGCACAAAAAACCAACTGATTAATAAACCATCAACACACCATCAGAATTTTACATCAGCCAAAAACAAAAAAATGGAAAGACAAGACAAATGGCCATTAAAGAAATTCTTTAAGCATTTTTGCAGCCTCCAAATCCTTGGTTTCTAGCCTCTCATGCATTTCCATGATATCTTCAACATCATGAGCAGGATCTTTCTAACCTTTCCTAGTTTTGCTCCTAGTGTGAACACTTGGACTAGAAACCAAATCAGATAAATGCACATCCACACTAGCACCCTCCCCATGATCCAAGTTCACCTAGTTATCAAAAATTCCCTTTTCAGTCAACTCCATAGCCTTCTGATTGAGGAAAACCATCCCCTCATCCAACGCCTCTAGCTTCTCCCTGCTTATGTTGATGATCATATCCAAGTCCCTTTAGAGTTTCATGTTATGTCTTTCTAGCACTACCACTCTCAAACCATAGTCATTCTTCAGAGTAGCCAGCTCATCCACCATACAGCCAACAAGATAATTCAAAGAATGAGAAATCCCATAAATAGATTCCTACTCCTTAAGACTTCGAAGAGTAGAGATGTTGCACCTGGCAATATTATCATGCTTGTTGTGGAGATACTGAATCTCTTGAACAAGCCACATGAGCAGATTGAAAGAAATATTAGCCCCTTATTTAACAAGGCTTGACACTTGAGAAAAGTCCATTGCTCCCCAAAACACACCCCTGCCCTGATATGATCCAACTGGTGGTTCCTCCTCATGGAAATCCTCAAAGCCAAGCTTGGCCTTCCCCCGATCATTAGACTCCAAGACCCAAACAAAATCATCAAGATTAACCACTGAATTCTTTTTATCGGCCAAAAGGGACCCACCACCACCCAACAACTCTCCTTGAATATTTCTTGCCACTTCCTCAATATTAACGTTCACCTCTTTGGCATGACCCTTAGGCTTCTTACCAGTAAAACCCTCACCAACACCCTCATGAATCTTTAGCTTGTGTTTAGCCTGAGGAGCAGCTTTGGAGGAAGATGGCATTACATCACTTGTTGATAGAGTGTAATGCATATCAGTGTCAAATCCATCAAACTAGCCCTCTGACTCATCCTCAACCTCCATAACAACAGACTCCTGAATCTCTTCAATTTTGCATTTCCCACTACCTTAACCCTTCTTCTTCAAAATAGGGGACCGAGGAGTACTAACAATGTAATTAGCCTTTATAAACTCTACAATAAGTAGCTTTAATCCTTCATGAAGAAAGGGATTTCTAGGGTTTTTTCTATGATTCAAAATACCCTCTTCCAGAGACAACAAAGGATAAAAAAAGGAAAGATACCAACTTACCATGGCGAAAGTGGTTGAGTAGAACAAAGTGGTGTCCATAAAGCATTGTAAATCTGCCATCAAGAGTGAAGTAGCACATCAATACCACTGCAACCTCCCCCCATAAGGGTTTGATCTTAGTTCTATCATAGCCTCCACAATCCAAATGAACCATTTTATCCCTTTCCCTATCATGGAGGAAATTATGCCCAGAAAATTATGAAATGTTCTTGTCCCTATAGAATTTTTTGCCTTCCATTAACAAGCTCATAACCTCCGTGATAAGTTCTCCGTTAATGGTGGAATCCTTACCATACAAACTAACCACACGATCATTCCAGGCTTCCACAAAATCCTTAAAAACTAAGGATTTAAAACCCTTTAGTCTCTCCATGTAAGGAGTAATGCCACTTCTCTGTAGAATTTCCCAAACTCTGGCATTAGCTCTAGTATCATCACAAGATAGAAGCTTCGTTCAACACCTATCCCCCCATCATCGAATTACTCGCACAACCAAAACAAGGCAAAGGAAAAAGCCAAAAAATTACACAAAAGGTGTGTGAGGCAATCAAGAGTAGTCTAAAATGTATAGTTGGTATTAATAAATACTATAGTAAATGTATTTAAGGAAAAATCCAAAAAACTACCCAGAAAGTGTGTCAAGGGAATAAATAGTTGGTATCAATAAATACTATAATAAATGTATTTAGTTGTAAATTTGATATAGATATGTTGTGTCAAATGGTTGAAAATTATTTGTTAATTTTTAAAAAAATTAGGAATGATTATACAAATGTCTTGAGATTTATAAAATAATTGTTTGTCATTTTCATAAGCTAGGAATTAATCATGGATCTATTGTGCAAATTTGCATCTAATTTGGATGCTTAAAGAGGATATCAATATCAATTCTATGTGTTTGTCTGCAACTTGTTGTGAATGTCTATATCCATTTTTACATGAAAACTTGGTTGTATAGTCTCAAGTTGTAAAACAAATGTTCTTTCCCTTGGACAAACTCTTAAGGTATTGAGTCAAAGGATTTTGGAAATGATTGAGAACAACAATGAAACATGCAAAAAATGTTCTATATGTTGATGCAAATAGGAAATGTAGAAATAAATGTTTTGACTATGTGAATCAATGTATCTTATATGCTCTTGTCAAATGACTACCAAGATAATCATAATGAACTAGAGTTGGTCTTTAAATAAAAATCCAAAGGACATAAATGAAATGTTTCATACTTTGAGTTGGTGCATAATTAGATTAAATGGAAGGGTTAGGTTGGCATTAAATTTGAAATTGAAAACTAAATTTTAAGCATCAATTCCACAAATCACATAATTTAGGTTACTTGCTCAAATTGTGCATTTGACCTTGCATAAGGAATGAATAAGACTAAGGATTAGGAATAATCATTAAGAGTGGGTGAAAAGGGAATCAAACAAGGTTAAAGTTTGTACCAACTTTCAATAGAAATCACACTTGTGCATTTTTCATTACATTTAAGGAATAAGTCAAAGTGAGCCCAAACACAAGGTAAAAATGCAAGGTATGCAATTTTCAAATTACAATACCACTGAAAAACTCTAGATTTGCATTAACTTATTTTCCTTTTTTTCTTCTATCATCTTTGGAAGTTTCTGTGTATGCTCACTTGAAGAATAGGAGGGCCCTTGTTCTCCATGAGGGCCTTATTTTTCTCATTATGGAGCATGTGTGTGCTCATACTCCTATGAAGTCTATTAAAGCCAAGGAGAAGGTTTCCAGTAAGGACTCTTCTTTGTCTAGCTTGGAAATGAGTGTTGATGGTGATGTTGACTGGAATGCAGAGGAGGATAACATGACAGGGGGTCCTCTTCCCCCTATGGCTTCTTCCTCTAAAAAGCAAAAGAAGGCAATTTTAAGGAAGAAGGGCCCTTCCAAGAAATTAATTTTGCAGAATTCAACTTCCCACTGGCCACCTTTTGATGAGGAAGACATTGTTATTAGTTTTGATGATTCTCATAGTTGTTAGTCCAAGGAGAACACTGAGATCCATGGGGAGGGCTTTGGCACATCTAGTAGTAAGGAGAAGGTTCAT